>LFYR01000958.1:117893-139014 GCA_001185155.1 Zostera marina | reverse complement strand
GAGCTTTAATGAGAGTTGGTGGGGGTCGAAAGGGGGGTGGACGGCCCCAGGCCCCCGGGCCTGCTAAGGAAGGGGGGAGTACTGTTGGTACCATGGACCGCGGACCGCGGCCCATGGACCAAACCGGACCAGACGGCCCAGACGGGCGGGCGGACTAGCGGACGAACGGGGCTGACCGTACAAGCCCATGAGGCCCAGTGACAACAAGTGAAGGCTATAAATACCTCCCCTGGCCCAACCGGGGAGGGGGTTGACAATTCGGAGAGAGTGAACACTGGAGAGTTGAGGTTGTGGGCTTACACCGGCGAGCGCACAAGCCAACAGTAATATATTAGTCTATGTGAATAATAATTACACTAAATTTATATTATGTTTGTTTTTTTTTGTTGTGTGCAGATTAGCACAAGAGTATGTAAAGGATTTAAAAAAGAATCTTGAGGCTAATCTAAGCTTGAGAAAAAAGTAGTGGACCTAAAGGGTTTTTTACCCCCTTTTCCTTTTCTATGCTTCTAAGTCTTTCACAAGATGGGACTACAGAGAATTGAGTACTTTTGACTGCAGAACAACCAGAATGGATTACAAAATCAAAGTCATGTCTTTCATAAGAATCTATATACAGTTTGTCTTTAAGGGGAAGTATAAGATATAATAATAGATAGTTATAGGTAATTGTGTAGTTATAGTAATTAGTTATGGTTAGTTACTAACTATTAGGTAGTTGTTAAACTAATATGATGTATAATTATAAATACACTATGAGTGATTAATACAAAGTATTATTTTTAGTTCATTTGATACTTTCATTCCTACTGCCTTACCTCTTAAGAGAGCACAAAACCACCATATACATTTACAACCTAGAGCAGCCCCCATTAGTATCAGACCTTATAAACAACCTCAATTTCAAAAAAAAAAAATTGAATTAACAAGTGATGATACCCTTGATCCATCAGACCAGACCCAGCAGGCCGACCAGTGAAAGAAGGCCCGGTCCAGTAGGAAAGTGTATAAATACCCTTAGGGGTTGAATGTAGAGGGGGGGGGGACATTGGTAATGCATGTGAATTACAACTGTAATAGGAATTTGTATAGTAAATACTTGATACTAAACGATAAACAAGATTTTCAATGACATATTTAGTTGTTAATTAATTTTAATTATAGTAATTCTTAATTAACAATATATAGACTTTGATGAAGCACGGAATCTGCTACCAGTAGGCTCGCGGGGTTGCGAGAAGGTCCAGAGGCTTTGGAGTCCACGATACGCGCTCTACGTCAAATACCTGCAGAAGAGGAGGGGAATCGGCGATTCAGATGTGGGAGTCGGCGATTCGGGCTCCTTGGTTGCTCTAGTGTAGAGTGTTGTGAGTCAAGGTGACATGAGAATGAAGGACCCCTTTTATAGGGTCTTTGGGAGGTTTCTCCATTCAATGTTCTGGGGCCCGCACCATTATGGCACCCGGTTAATGGTGCCATAATGGTGTGAGCCAGCTCAAGTAACGGCTGGGAATCACCTACTCAAGTATGAGAATCTCCTACTCAGGTGGGAATCGCCTACTCAGGGGGAATCGGCTATTCCCCACTGGAATCGGCTATTCCCCACTGGAATCGGCTATTCCCCACTGGAATCGGCTATTCCCCACTGGAATCGGCTATTCCCCACTGGAATCGGCTACTCCCCACTGGAATCGGCTATTCCCATATGTTGACTTGAGGACTTGACGTAGACACTTGTTCCGCACCGTGGATGCCTTTCGGGGGTCCGGCGTAAAGCGACGGAACCCTAGTCCTTGTTGAGGGGCTTTGCTGGGAGTGACTGACGTAATCAGGCATGTCTCACCAGTATTCCCCCTGAAGAGAGCACAAGAAACATGCGTGTATCGCCAGTATCCCCCCCAAGCAAGGTGATCCGCATCAAGGTCAAAGCGACAAGATGGGATTGAATCATTGCGACTACAGCGACACAATGACTTCGTTATCCATGCACTATCAGATGGATTGATTCACTATCAGAATCTAATTTCAGGCCAACGGAACTATGTGTTTATAGTCCAACTCTGATCAGGAGCGACTTTTGCTGTGTCATCATCAAGGCCAAAGCGACAAGATGAGAGGGAATTATTAAGGCGAAAGCGACAAAATAATTCCCGTCCATTAAAGCCAAAGCGACAAAATGGACTGACTCACCATCAAATCCTGATTCTGGCCGAAGCGACAGAATGCGTGGATTCACTATCAGAATCTGATTCTGGCCGAAGCGACAGAATGCGTGGATTCACTATCAGAATCTGATTCTGGCCGAAGCGACATAATGCGTGGATTCACTATCGGAATCTAGTTCACTATCAGAACTGATGTTTATAGTCCACCCTGATCAAGAGCAACTTTATGTCCGCAACGACGGTTACCCACTGATGAAGCACGAAATCTACTACCAGTAGGCTCGCGGGGTTGCGAGGAGGGCCGGAGGCTTTGGAGTCCACGACGCGCGCTCTACGTCAATGTACCTGCAGAAGTGGAGGGGAATCGGCGACTCCCTTGGGAGTAGGCGATTTGGGCTCCTTGGATTGCCGTAGTGTAGTGTGGTCAAGTGAGAATGACTTGGGAGTAGAGGACCCCCAAGGACCCCTTTTATAGGGTCTTGGGGGACGTTTCCCCATTCATTAACGTGGGGCCCATCCCATTATGGTGCCCTATTGAAGGGTGCCATAATGACGTGGACCCTCCGAAGTAACGGCTGGGAATCGGCGACTCAGGTATGAGAGTCGCCGATTCAGAGGTGGAGTCGCCGACTCCCCATGAGCCAAGTTGGCAGTCTACCAGAACTGACCACGAGGCCTGGAGTCGGCGATTCACCCTTGGAGTCGGCGACTTGGTAGTCCCAGTCGGCGATTCCCAGATGTTTCCTTGAGTACTTAACGTAGACACTTCCTCCGCATTTGTGGAACTCTCCGGGGGTCCGGCATAAAGCGACGGAACCCTAGTCCTTGTTGAAGGGCGTTGCTGGGAGTGACTAACGTAGTCAGGCATGTCTCACCACTCACCAAGGCCAAAGATACAAGGTGGGTCGAGATCATTAAGGCCAAAGCAACAAAATGATCTCCAAGTCTATCAAGGCCAAAGCGACAAGATAGAGGAATTATTGAGGCCAAAGCGACAAAATAATTCTTGGTCCATTAAGGCCAAAGCGACAAAATGGAATTCGACGAAGGCCAAAACGACAAAATGACCTCTGGTCTGTCAAGGCCAAAGCGACAAGACAGACCGACTCACTATCAGAGTCTGATTTTGGCCGAAGCGACAGAATCTGTTGATTCACTATTAGAATCTGATTCCGGTCAAGGCTACAGATTCACTATCAGAATCTGATCCTGGCCAAGATGGCGGAATCTTACCTGCAAAAAAGGAAACATCCTGCAAAATAACTAGATCAGTCCAAAACGCATATTTTTATTTACTTATTGAACTTACCGTGCGATATATTTTACCTTTCGTGATACCCTTCCTTTCCTCAATAAATCCTTAGTAAATCTGGCCGAAGCGACAGATCTTACCGTGCTCAATTTTTAACGACTTCTGGCCAAAGCGACAGAAGTGTCAGGAGAGTTTGTGATACTCCCCCCGAAATTTGACGACTTTTGGCCGAAGCGACAGAAGTATCGGGAGAGTTTGTGATACTCCCTCTCGAAATGTGACGACTTCTGGACGAAGCGACAGAAGTGTCGGGAGAGTTTGTGATACTCCCCCTCGAAATGTGACGACTTCTGTCCGAAGTGACAGAAGTGTCGGGAGAGTTTGTGATACTCTCCCTCGAAATGTGAGGATTTTCTGTCCGAAGTGACAGAAGTGTCGGGAGAGTTTGTGATACTCTCCCTCGAAATGTGACGATTTCTGTCCGAAGTGACAGAAGTGTCGGGAGAGTTTGTGATACTCCCCCTCGAAATGTGACGACTTCTGTCCAAAGCGACAGAAGTGTCAGGAGAGTTTATGATACTCCCCCTCGCAATGTGACGACTTCTGGCCGAAGCGACAGAAGTGTCGGGAGAGTTTGTGATACTCCCCCTCGCAATGTGACGACTTCTGGCCGAAGCGACAGAAGCGTCGAGAGGGTTTGTGATACTCCCCCTCGAAATGTGACGACTTCTGGTCGAAGCGACAGAAGCGTCGGGAGAGTTTGTGATACTCTCCCTCGAAAATCGTGCCATTGTGACACATAACTTTTGGAATGAGTAGTTTTTTGAAATATTTGATTGTGATTGTCAATGGGCTATCTTTTGTTCTTTCTTTGTTGATCTTTCATATAAATTACCCTTTAAATTGTAACTAAGGCCCGAAACTAGATTCAAAAGTCGTAATTTAGCCACTCTGGACGTAAATTAGACTATGCTAACCCTATTGCTAGCCACTCTGGGCGTAGACTTGGTCGTACGAATTGTAGCTCAGCCTACGGTTAAATTTGCGGATAATTTATACCTCCAGATTAACGTAGAGTTGTAAAAGATAGCGCGAATGACAACTCTGAAGGATGCAAATATTTCAGACTCGAGGGTTACGTTTGTAATTTCCAATTACAACTTAAGTTTGAACCCTGATGTCGGAGAGAGCTTGTGATACTCCCTCTTGAAATGTGACGACTTCTGGCCGAAGCGACAGAAGTGTCGGAGAGAGCTTGTGATACTCCTTCTTGAAATATTTTGATATTTTTGTAATTTTTTGGAACTCAATTTAATCAATTATTTTGCTTTCTTAATTAATTATTTATTTAATTTATTTTTTGAATTGTAATTAAGACCCGAAATTAGATTCACAAGTCGTAATTTAGGCACTTTGGACGTAAATTAGACTCTGCTAAACCTATTGTTAGCCACTCTGGACGTAGACTTAGTCGTACGAATCGTAGCTCAGTCTACGGCTAAACTCACGAAATAAATTAAACTGCACAACTAATCAAGACTCGCAAAACTAATTGACGTAATAAGTTGAAGATACAAAAATTATCGGGAATAGGACTTAGAACTTTTTGAGAACCTAAGACTCTAGATTTTATTCCCTAATGTGTAGTTGAACTCTGGCCGAAGCGACAGAGTAACTTTTTACCCTTATCAAGATCATAGCGACAAGATGGGGTTGAATCGTTAAGGCCATAACGACAAAACGATTTTTTAATCTATTTAGGCCATAGTGACATAATAGATTTTTGTATGTGTTATGGGTACTTAGAACCTCTTGGGGTTAGGTTCATTTGTACTTATCAATACCCTAATGTAGTTGAACTCTGGCCGAAGCGACAGAGTAACTTTTGGACCCGCATCAAGGCCAAAGAGACAAAATGGGTTCGGATCGTTAAGGCCATAGCGACAAAACGATTTTAATCTATTAAGGCCATAACGACAAAATAGATTTCTTTATTGTGGGTACTTAGAACCTCTTGGGGTTAGGTTCATTTGTATTTAACAACTACCTAAGACTCTATACTTATACCCTAATGTAGTTGAACTCTAGCCGAAGCGACAGAGTAACTTTTGGACCCGCATCAAGGCCAAAGCGACAAGATGGGTTGAGATCATTAAGGTCAAAGCGACAAAATAATCTCCAAGTCTATCAAGGCCAAAACGACAAGATAGAAGAATTATTGAGGCTAAAGCGACAAAATGGACCTGGATCTATTAAGGCCAAAGCGACAAAATAGATTTCTAAGGTAGGGTATTAGTTAGAGTCATAGGTAGGTGATTTCGAAAGAGTGTCAAAGGTAAAGTCTAACTATTTTATTTTGTAATTTGTACTAGCATAGAGACTAAGAGACTACAATTTAGGACTACAATTCTAAATTTGAACCCTGGTGTTTTAGCCAAGCTCCGACCATAGCGACAGAGAAACTCTCGATCCTCATCAAGGCCATAGCGACAAGATGGGATAGGATCATTAAGATCAAAGCGACAAAATGATCCTTGAGTGAAAATGAGGGTATCGTTGATTGTAGTCGTAAATTTAGAATCTCGGGGCTAGATTCGTAAATGAGAGTCTGATTTAGATTCTTAAGTCGCATTTTGGATTCATAAATCGTAAACTAGACTTGTGATCGCAACTTAGCCACTCTGGACGTAAATTGGATTTTGTAACCATCACTTAGACTCGCGGGTCGTAATCTAGGTCTGAGCAACGGGTATCATCCAGCCAAAGCGATGGATGATATATGAGGTTGAAGAGACGGACGTCATCCAGCCGAAGCGATGGATGATTGATCCGTCTGAAGCGATGGGTGATTATTCTAAATATGATATTGCATACATATCTCTATGGATTAAAGAGAGATTTATTTAGAATAATATCGCTATTGAGAATACATAAGAATAGTATGAGCGACAAACAAAAGAATCAACGTGTTTTTTGGTCGCTGTCTGCCACAGATAGAAGCATAGCATGCCTGGTTACTCTGGCCAATCCTATCTTCTAACAGGTGATAGTTCCTCACTACTAGCGTGATGCATTTGATTGCGAGTGTGAATTGTGGCTCTGGTTGCCATCACTGTCACAGGATTGAGAGCGTAGGCTATGGTCATAACTGTTACTGGGCCGAGAGTGTGAGCTATGGCTTTCGTGGCCATAACTGTTACCAGACTAAGAGTATGAGTTATGACTTTGGTGGTCATAACTGCTGATGAGAAGCTCCTCTCTGTATCGAGAAGGACTAGTCGAGGTTTCAGACTGGGAACTTGTATCCTCGTATGTATCTTCTTTAGCATAGAGAGGTTTTTTCCGGTTGGACGGCTCGACTCCGTCCAGCTTATTATTGTTCTCCTCTTTTATCTCAATGAACGATTAAGCTCGTTGGAAGAGGTCGGGCAGGGTCTCCACTTTATGGAGCGTAAGATTCTGGGCCAAAGGGGAGTAAGGTACTAGCCCATTCATGTACCCCGCTATGGCCAGACTCGGGATTAGGTCGTTCACTTTTGTCATCATCGAAGTGAACTTAATCGTGTAATCCCTCAGAGACAGTTTGTTCTGTCGTAATGCCAGTAGTGCGTTGGCACTGTGTTTTATTCTGATCATCCCCACATGTTGGGCGATGAACTTCGAAGAGAGGTCCGCGAAGCTGGAGACCGAGACAGCTGGCAGACCAGAGAACCACCGATAAGCGCTGCCTTTGAGAGTGCCGGGGAATGCCCGACACAACAGTCCGTTATCGGTGGTCTACGGTTCCAAGACACTAAGGTAGAGGTTGATGTGATCTTTTGGATCACTCGAACCGTCATACGCTTCTATCTGGGGTACCCGCCAGGTTGGTGGAAAAGATTCTTCCAAAAGGTCCTTGTGAAAAGGAGCGCTTTTGATTCTCAAGAACTCCATCGGACTGCTGGCGACCGGATTGTCGGCCAGCTTCCGACGGAGATCTTCCACGAACTCTGTTGTAAGAGTCTTGTCAGTGCGACTCTTGCTAGTCCTTTGCTTTAGGAGGCACTGGAGATTTCCTTTTTATCTCCGCAGATGGAGAATAGTAAGACCCAGATTCACCCGCTCCTTCGTGGATGATGGTCTTGTTGCCTCTCGCTTTCTCGAGGTTGCTAACTCTTTTTTCTATGGAATCCATAAAGTTAATCAACCTCTCTTCTAACGCAGGAGTTAGGTTCACTCCCCCATTTGATGGGAGTGATGAGAGCACCTCATGTGCCGACAGTGGTGTATTGAAGGTTGGTATAGTACTGGAACCAACCCTCCTACCAGAAGCTCCTACTTTAGTAGCAATAGCGGGAGCTTTCTTTTAATGATCTTTAGTAAAAGGAGCCATAAATGAGATGGTTGCTTCTATCGAGTCGAAGCAACAGACTACGAGTGGAAGTTCTTCCGAAGTGCCGGAAGCTATGGGTAGTATCTGCCCCCCCCGGGTGTTACAAAACAAAAAAAAATTGTATAATATTTCTTTGTAGTTTTGTGACCCCCTTGAGCAGTACTACTAGTCCCCACAGTTTGAAATTAGCAAAAAAAATTTGCAATTTTTCTGCAGAAAATCGTGCCGCCGGAGGTCGTTTTTGGGATGCCTGTTTAGACCTATCCCAAAAAAGATTCCTTGCACTGTTGGGAAATTCTTCTTTTTTGTACTCGTAGTGAAAACTTTTTTCACGTGATGTGTGGTCGTAGAATCCCAAAATCAGATCTGGGCATTCCGGAGGTGGACCGACAGAATCACTGAAAGTGAAAAAAGACGTAAATCCCCATACTCTTATTCAGCCAAACGACGACGTGAATCCAGCCAAAGCGATTGATTTTCGTTTCGGTCAAAGAGCTGGGCTATGAGTGGTCTTATTCAGTCAAAGCGATGAATGAAGACGATGAATGAGTGGGCTTATTCAGCCAAAGCGATGAATGAAGACGATGACCGAATCGATAATTTAAGTGTGGGAATCGCCGACTCAGTTGGGAATCGTCGATTCGAGTGGGAATCGACGATTCAGATGAGGATAGGCGATTTTCTATGAAAAATTCAACCTATATGGAAGTGAAAGTACCAGAGCAAAAGGCATTGACAGCACTTGTTCGAAAAGCTAAAGGAATCGGCGACTCCCTAGGTGGAATCGGCGATTTAACTTATGGCCTTTTTTGAACCAAGCCGTGGACAGCACTCTTAACTAGCAGAATAACCCGGAATCGGCGACTCACTAGGTGGAGTCGGCGATTGCCTGTATGAATCGACGATTCCTTGACACAAAGTCAGTGATTCACTCTAAGGGAATCGAGCCGAATTTTGCAAAGAAAATTTCGCGATTACGACGGGATATCGTAGTTTGATAGTCCCACAGACGGCGTCAGCTGATGAAGCACGAAATCTGCTACCAGTAGGCTCGCGGGGTTGCGAGAAGGGGTGGAGGCTTTTGAGTCCACGACGCGCGCTCTACGTCAAATACCTGCAGAAGAGGAAGGGAATCGACGACTCAGATGTGGGAGTCAGCGATTCGGGCTCCTTGGTTGCTCTTGTGTGAAGTGTTGTGAGTCAAGGTGACATGAGAATGGAGGACTCCCAAGGACCCCTTTTATAGGGTCCTTGGGAGGTTTCTCCATTCAATGGTCTGGGGCCCACACCATTATGGTGCCCGGTTAATGGTGCCATAATGGTGTGGGTCAACTCAAGTAACGGCTGGGAATCGCCTACTCCTTGTGGGAATCGCCTACTCAGGTGAGAATCGCCTACTCAGAATCGGCTATTCCCCACTGGATTCGGCTATTCCCCACTGGAATCGGCTATTCCCCACTGGAATCGGCTATTCCCCACTGGAATCGGCTATTCCCCACTGGAATCGTCTACTCCCCACTGGAATCGTCTACTCCCCACTGTAATCGGCTACTCCCATATGTTGACTTGAGGACTTGACGTAGACACTTGCTCCGCACCGTGGATGCCTTTTGGGGGTCCGGCGTAAAGCGACGGAACCTTAGTCCTTGTTGAGAAGCATTGCTGGGAGTGACTGACGTAATCAGGCATGTCTCACCATCTTTCCACTTCTTAGACCTTATAATCAACATAAGTTCGTTTTTCGCTCTACATCTTGCATTTTCCTCGGATATAGTCCATCTTATATGGGATATATTTGTCTCGATCCACCAACTCAAAAATACATCTCACCAGGCTTATATAAGTTGACTTTATTTATAAATACATTTAAACTCATATATTATAAAATTGACTTGATATATGATTAAATGAAAATAAGATAAACATAATTATTATCATCAAATAAATCTCTACATTAATCAAGTTAATTATCTTAGCTTGTATTTATTTTGATCTCATTAACTAGTTTGATTTAACCCATGCTATGCAAGCTTTAAAGAAACTTCCATGGTGAAAAACATTTAGCATTTATACTTCTCCAACAAATCTACACCACGAGATCTTGAGAATCAATGCTTCACCAAAATCTTTACTACAAGATCTTGAGAATCAATGCTTCACTAAAACCTATGCAAGATATATACAAGCTCAACACAGAGATGAGATTCCTTTTGAAAAATTTATTGTGTGTAAAGAATTTCTCTTCTATCAATGTTTGTGGAAGTTGGAGAAAATTACCTCTCTATGCCACACACGAATTTTATAAAAGGAAGGGCACACCAAACTCGAATTTTATAAAAGGAAGGGCACACCAAACTCTCAAAGCATCACTTACCAATCTATGTGTAAGCTCTCTTGTTGTCAGAGCTTTTGTTCTCCAAGTTCTCTTGCTCTTCTTCTAATGAAAGGTTAGTGTTCAAGTTTTTCACTTCTTCTTCCTCTTACATGTTAAGAGTGTGTTAAAAGATCAAGACACACATTGTAAGTATTCCAAGTGTTGGTCTCAAGATATCAAAACTTATGAGGTTACACGAGTTGAACCGTAAAACTCAGTTTGGTTTTATAGAGTTTTCGAAAAAACTCTTAGGTTGAATCTACCTTAAAGATTCAAAGGTTTTTAAAAGTGTCTTTAATACTCTAAGGTGTAAGTTTACCTGTACGTAAAAGACTTGGTTCATAAGCGAAGTAGCCTTAAAGCTTATAAAGATTTTTAAGAGTGCTTTTAAATACTCCAATGTGTGAGTCTACCCGCAAAATACTCCAAGATTTTATAAAGTTTTCGGAAAAACGTAGTTTTAGGTTGGATCTACTTTAAAGATTCAAAGATTTTTATGAGTGTCTTTAAACTCTAAGGTGTAAGTCTACCCATAAAAGATTTGGTTAGTAAGTGAAGTAACTTTAAAACTTACAAAGGTTTTTAAGAGTATCCTTGAATAATTCAAGGTGTGAGTCCACGTAAAAGACTTGGTTCGTTAGCGAAGTAACCTTAAAAATTACAGAGGTTTTTAAGAATGTTTTTAAATACTCTAAGGTTTAAGTCTACTCGTAACAGACTTGGTTCGTAAACGTTGTAATCATAAATATTACAAGAGGTATTGTCATAATCTTCAAGCTAGTGATCTTCGTATGTTATCGAAACTGGATTAGCCCTTGCTTAGGTGAACCAATATAAATCTTTTGTGTTCTTTTACTTTCGGTGTTTAGGATAAATAACTTAATAAGATTAAAAGAAAGGTCCCTCATTCAGTTATCTGATCATAGATTGAGGTTAACTACTTTCTTGCAGATGTCTCATTAAGTTATATAATCATTGTCTGCGGTTAATTAAATCATTAACCAGTTATCTGGTCATATATATAGATATATTTTAACTTATAATATAACTTATGTATTTATAAGATAACTTATGTATTTATAAGATAACTTAATATTTATATACTACAGTTGACTTTAAAAGTATTATCTGATAAGTTGATTCAATATTCGTATACTGTAATAAACTTTTAAAGTACAGACAAATATTTTATAAATCCTTAGTTCTTAACATGTAATCTCAGATATTTCGCAGATCAACTGAGATATCACGAAAAAAGACTATAACCCCCTTCTTAGCCTCTAATCACAATCCAACAAAGCAATCCTTGTTAAAAAGAAGGATGGCACATAAAAGATGTGTATGGATTACAACGCTTTAAATTCTATCACAAATAGAGACAAATTTCCAATTCATGCAGTTGAGGGATTGTTAGGTGAACTAAAAGGATCATATATTTTTTCTAAACTTGACCTCATATCATGTTATCATCAGATATTGATCATATATTGATCAGCTCAAAATCCATCAACGGCATTATGAGTTTTTAGTTATGTCATTTGGGTTAACTAATGTAGCTGCTACTATACCTTTCTGGCCACCATGAACAAAGATTTTAAACGATTTCTAATGAAATTTGTACTGGGTTTTTTAGATAATATCTTAATCTACAACCCTACCGAAGAGGCATATTATATATGTTGGAAGTTCTGCAAGATAATCAATTATTTGCCAAAAGTGTTCTTTTTTTAGGCTAGCTTGTAGTTTTTGGGACATATCATTTCTGGTCAAGGATTTCTCCTGATCCTGAGAAACTTATTTCTATTAAAGAATATAATATTCCTGAAGATATTAGAGCATTGAGAGGATTTCTTGAACTAACAGGTTATTAAAGAAAAATTGTCAAAGGTTACGCAATCATGCCATATACCTGCACCTATGGCTAATTTACTAAAAAAAATATGTTTTGCGTAAAATGAAGAAGCAACTGAGAGTTTTAATTAGTTAAAGAAGACCATGATGAACACACTTGTGTTTGCTCATCCTAATTTTGTAAAAGAAATTTGTTTAGAAATTGACGCTAGCCAATGGGGAATTGGAGCAATTCTTATGCAAGGTCACCCAATTGGGGGAGATGTATGCTATTGTGCAAGCAGTAGAGAAGTGGAGGCATTACCTTTTAGGCAATCCTTTTGTGATTAATACTGACCATTACAGTATTAAAAATATGCTAACCCAGGTGTTTCAGACACCAGATCAACAAAAAATTCATTGGAAATTATTGGGTTACAATTACTCCATTTGTCACAAGCCTGACAAGGAAATAGAGTTGTTGATGCTCTATCAAGGGAGTTACCTCACAGGTAATCAAGCTATATTTTTTTCCTTGACCATACAATTCTTGAAAGAAATTAAGAATGGCGAAGATATAAAAAAAATTGACCCATGAGATTTTAACTGGAAATGAGAAAGAAGGTCAGAGAGTATCTAAAGAAGAATTCTTTTTTTTTCATGATATATATTTACTAATTCCTCAGTCTTTAGTGATTCCGTTTTTATTGGTTGAATATCACTCAAGTACAATTGTGGGTCATTCTGGAGTGGTGAGAAGTAGTATAAAGAGAATAAAGAATTTATTTTGATGAAAAAGTGTGAATATATACAACCATCAAACTGTTTGTGAAATCTTATTTAACCTATTAAAGTATGAAATCTGTAACTAAGAAAGCTATGGGCTTATTAATGCCCCTACCCATTCCGGAGGCTGTTTGGGAGGATATTTCCACTTGTTTCATTACATGTCTATCTAAAGTGAGAGGTAAATCAGTGTTCATCGTACGTAGTAGTGGACAGACTGACAAAATTCGACCATTTGGGGGCATTACCGACTAATTACTCTTCTAAAACCGTGGCTGAATTAATATTTTATCCAAAACATTATTAAATTACATTGCATTCCTAAGTCTATTTATTATCTCAGATAGAGATAAAATCTTTTCTAATAATTTCTGGAAACAATTAAACAAGTTGAGTGACACCAAACTGAAAATGTCTACTGCATACCACAATTAAACAAGTTGATGGACAATCGATCTGAAGTAGTGAATAGGGAAATTGAATTTTATTTGAGGTCAGTGATTCATGAAGCACCTAAGTGATGGCTTGAAATATTAACTTGGGCTGAGGTATGGCACAATTCTACACACAATGAAAGCACTAGGGATGTCTCCATTCAAATACTTTTATTCATAAACCATTTGAGGACATCAACAATTTTGCAGCAGAGAGTAATTGTTAAAAAGGCAAGAAATCAGAGAATTATTGCAAACTAATCTTATAATTAGAATTGAAGATAAAATGATAAAACAAGTTGATAGTCATAGGAGAGATTGGGAATATGAAGATGATTGGGTTTTCTTGAAGCTAAAGTTGTACAAGCAAATTAATTGTCACTCAAGCATCATTTCCATGACAATTGTTGAGTCCAAAGTTTTTGGGTGGCATATACTCTGAAATTACCATGGGAGAGTAAAATTCATGACACCTTTTATGTGTCATGTTTAAAAGCATATAAAGATGAAATCCCTCCCACCTATTAAATTTTGGAAAATTGTCAAAACTAACCACCTAAGGTTGTTTTGGAGTTAAACTAACCACCTACATTTTTTATGTTCGTTTTACCCTTAAAAATTATTTAAATTTTCTTTGATCAACAGGTAATTTTGGGGAGAAAAACTACCCATCGTCCTCCTCCCTCCTCCAACCCATACCGATGCTACTAGCTCCGACACAGGAAGAGGATTGTACCGATGCTATATACTAGCTCCGAAGATGAGGAGGAAAAGGTGGCTTCTTTGCTTTCTCAACTTCATCTAGAGAGTTCTGGAGTCGGTGAAGTTCTCAAACGCCTCATTCTCAATACGCCAAACTCGGAATCCGTCGCTGCATTGGTGCCAACGTCTTCTGCCATCAATGGGGGTGGAAATGAGATTTTGCTCAGACTGCTGCAGGTGATTCTGGAAGGCAGAGATGAGAAGGCGAGATGAAGGATCTCGTCTCGAAGATGCTCCGAGAAAGCAACAGTAGTGGCAGCGGCAACAACAATGGAAGAAAAAACAGAAGCAACGATCTCAACAAAGAATCCCTTTACACCTCCTTCGAAACATGCCTCTCTCTCCTTGGATGCTACATGACTAGTGCGGCCAATTCTAACTTAATAGAAGTGACCCAAATCGCAAGACAAGCCGATAACCTCCACTGGATACTCGACATCCTAATCGATCGTCAAATCACAGATGAGTTCCTGAGCACGTGGTCTGCCCAAACAGAGCTCTCCGTCATCCACACAAAGGTCCCCTCAATCGACAAATAAGTGATATTTATAAAATTTTAAACAGTTTTTTTGAACTCATATTTTATTAGATAAATTTTTCTCAACTTTTTTATATATATATAAAAACTCTGTAAACAATTTTAATAGGGATTTTAATGAAAAGATCAAAAATAGTTGCGGAAATTTTAAGCACGATTAAAATTGCGGCAATTCAAGGGTCATATTAGAGTCATTTGATCTCTTAAATAGACCATTTAACTAGGTCTTTAATTTCTGAAATTCTCTGATAAGATTAAAAAAGTTATAATAAGAAGAAAAAAGGATTACAGCTAGTTTTTAACAAAAACTTAAATTTTTAACACAAATATATAGTTAAGTAAATGATAACAAAACATAAAATATAAAGATGAAAAAATGGCAGCTCTAATAAGATAAGTTGATAGTAGTCGCAGAAATGGAAAAATTGGAAAATGTTTGATTTAAAACAGAAAAATCTGATAACACAGTCAAAACTCCAACGACAAAAGTTGGACGGACCATACTTTATTATTACTAAAAATGATAGATAATTAAGTGATCACAGAAGATCATTTCTTCTTGGCAGCAGCTTTGGTGATCTTAGCTCCAGTGGGTTCCTTCTTCTCCACACTCTTGATAACACCAACAGCAACAGTCTGACGCATGTCTCTCACGGCGAACCGACCCAAAGGTGGATAAGAGGAAAAAGTCTCCACAACCATGGGCTTGGTCGGAACCATCTTCACCATACCAGCATCACCATTCTTCAAAAACTTTGGAAGTTTTTCCAGTTCTTTACCAGATCGTCTGTCGATCTTGGTCTGTAGCTCTGAGAATTTCACAGCGATGTGACAAGTGTGACAATCGAGAACTGGAGCGTACCCATTTCCGATCTGACCAGGATGGTTCATGATGATAACTTGCGCGACGAAGTTCGATGCTTCCTTCGCCGGATCATCCTTCGAGTTTGATGCAACAAACCCACGTTTCAGATCCTTAACAGCCACGTTCTTCACGTTAAAACCAACGTTGTCACCAGGGAAGGCCTCGGGGAGGGATTCATGGTGCATCTCGACAGACTTCACCTCTGTGGTTAGACCGGAGGGACCAAAAGTGACGAGAATTCCAGGCTTGATGATTCCAGTCTCTACACGACCGACGGGCACGGTTCCGATACCACCGATCTTGTACACGTCTTGAAGAGGAAGACGGAGGGGCTTGTCGGAAGGCCTCTTGGGTTCAGATATGTTGTCAAGAGCTTCTAGGAGGGTTGGTCCCTTGTACCAGTCGAGATTTGTGGAGCGTTCGATCATGTTGTCACCTTCGAATCCAGATATTGGAACGAAAGCAATCTTGTCGGGATTATATCCGACCTTCTTGATGTAGGAAGACACCTCCTTGACGATCTCATCGTACCTAGGTTTGGAGTATTTGGGTGTGGTGGCATCCATCTTGTTACAGCAGCAGATCATCTGTTTGACACCGAGAGTGAATGCGAGAAGAGCATGCTCCCTCGTCTGACCGTCCTTCGAAATACCAGCCTCGAACCCACCGGTAGTGGAATCGATGATGAGAACGGCGCAATCGGCCTGGGATGTTCCGGTGATCATATTCTTGATGAAATCCCTGTGTCCAGGAGCATCGATGACGGTACAGTAGTACTTGTTAGTCTCGAATTTCCAAAGCGCGATATCGATGGTGATACCACGTTCACGCTCTGCCTTCAACTTGTCGAGAACCCATGCGTACTTGAATGAACGTTTGTTCATCTCAGCTGCTTCTTTCTCAAACCTTTCGATAACACGCTTGTCGATCCCACCTAGCTTGTAGATAAGATGACCGGTGGTCGTTGATTTGCCAGAATCGACATGGCCGATAACAACAATGCTGACGTGAATCTTTTCTTTACCCATGTTTCTGCAATTAAATCAATCGATCAGGAATCAAGACAGCAGAGAAAAAAATCCTAAAATAAAAAATGGATCGGAATTCAAAAAAAATAAACTCTAGATCAAAAAAAAAATCGGCCAAACACATATTCGCAACGATCAAACAATTAACCCTAGATCAAACCAACAGAAAATGCATAACGAGAAATAGACACCGATCATCCGATACAGACCGGAATCACCGATCGATTCAAAATTCTCCACCGATCGATCATCCGATACAGACCAAAATCACCGATTCGAAATTCTACACGGATGATCCGAGTACCACCGACGACTCTTCGAATCGATCACTACTTCGATCGATGGATCGATGGAGAAAGAAAAAAAACGAACAAGAGGATGGAAATCGAACCTTGGAAGAGGCGATAACAGAGAAAACAGGTAATGGAATTCTGAATTCGAATGATGTGTATAAACATCGTCATTCTGTACCTTTATATAGTATTCGACAAGGAAATATGGGGTCATTTAGGGTTTTGAACCTTTTGATACGGACCGTTGGATTTAGTATGTTGTAAACGTATGGTTGCAGATGATCTCATACGTGGTGGGTCCATGTACATTCATCCTCTGAACATGGTGGTACGAATAGCGGCGCACAACCCTATTGGCCATTGTACAGAGATAAATACAGAGAAACATTGGACGGTTAAGATTTAAACTATCCTAATTCCAAAATCAAATCAATTAAATTCCTAAACTTCCTTAATCTATCATTTTTGGAATTTTTGCTTTCAAAGGGAATTTTTATTGTCTTTTTTCTAATTTATTTTATAAGAGTGCACTTCTAATTTTTATTGTCTTTTGGATTATTTCAATCATCATCTTTTGTTTTTTTAAAGACGATTTAGATTAAATTAGAAAATAATTAAATAAACAACTTGATAGTACAAGGTCCAACACACAGACCATAGTACTAAAAGACGTATCACAAGGTATCTAATACGCAGAGGAGGGGGGAGTACTGGTGATACAGTATCTCGAACCCGATCACAACCTACCAGCAACTAGAAGTCCGGATAGCATAAGATGAGTTAAGGTACCTATTCTAGGGTTGAGAGGTCCCAAGTCGAATCCTAGGAAGATCGACTTTCCTGAGGATCGACTTCCCTGGGATCGACTTTATTCAAAAGTCGATCACCAGGAAAGTCGATCCCCAGAAAGTCGATCTCTGGAAAGTCGACCTCGGGCCCCGATCTGATCAGTTAGGCGGTTATTGCCCAAATGACCAGATTACCCCCATAAGAACCCCTATAAATAGGAGGCATCCCCCACTCATTAAAAGCAGGTCATTTGGAGCGAAAGGATTCCTAGCGAAGCAGAGCTCTGCGCACTTGAGTTCCGGTCCGGTTTCCCGCGGAGTTCCCTGCTTGACGCTTGCTTGCGCGTCTTGGAGTACTGGTTGGGTTTCACCCCCATCAGTTGGCGCCGTCTTTGATTCAAAGATACTCACGACAAAAGCTCCTCGACTTTTTCGAAAAAAAAGATCGGCTTTTTCCCAAGTCGCCAGCTAGGGAGTCTTGCGAGGAAATCAGCCAGCAAAGGATTGACTTTTCAGAAGATCGACTTTTTTCTTTCAAGGGAAAAGTCGATTCCTCAAGGAGCGACGCTTTCAGGCTACGACTTCCAAGAAATCCTCCAAGTGCACAAGGGATCGACTTTTTTGAAGATCGACTTTCTCCAACAAAAAGTCGAACACTTTTAGGGAATTTCCCAAGAAAAGTCGAACACTCCAGGATGGTGGTAACACGAAGTACTTCCCAAGGAGGAGCAAATTCTCAGGAGGCGCCAGAGCAACAGCCTGGCAACTCAAAAACTTAAAAGGCCATTGGGTCGACCACCCAAGGGCAACAAAAATAAAAGGACTCCCACAGGACCTGAGGCTGAACCCGAGGGTGAGCCCGAGCAAACTCCCCAAGTGTCAGCAGGAGGGGAGAATTTGAACATCACGGTGCAGGCAATAGCTGAGGCCATCCGACTCCTTGCTGAAAAGGAGAAACCTTCGGAAGAACAACCTCAGAAGGAAAAACCTACGAGCAGCAAGGAACCAAGGGCTGCAGCATCAGAAACCACTCACGGGTTCATAAAGATGCCCATAGAGGAACTGAAGAAGATGAAAGAAACCATAGCGAAAATGAGCGAGAAAATAGAGAATATTGAAAAATCCAAAGCATCAACATTCCATTCAAAAGCTCAAACTTCAAAGCAGGCTAAGGCACAACAGGAGGTGTTAAGCCATAAGGCAGCACACTCCAGCGCGCCACCACCCCGCAAACCAGAAGAGCAACCTAAACCTCCTCCTAAAAAACCCGTATACGAAGAGAGCACGGGAGACACAGAAGGAGGAGGCGAAGTCCCAAACTGGCTAGTGGGTATGGATGCCCTGCATAAATCGCTAATGGTAAAACCAGCACCTCTGAAGTTCAGGCTACCCAGGCTACAGATCTATGATGGAAAGATAGACCTAGTAGACCACATAAATATGTTCGTAGGGGCAATGCAATGGGCCACAGCAAGGGATGACATCCTATGCAGAGCATTCCCAGGAAAACTGAAAGGGCCTACGTACAGATGGTTCGTCGAACTGCAGCCAGGGAGCATAACAAGTTTCGAGGACTTGAAAAAAAAGTTCATTACCCAGCATTGTGGAAACACAAGGGTCAGAAAGGGCACAGAATCACTATTTGCAATCAAACAGAATGGAGATACGCTCCGGAATTATACAACTAAATTCACGGAAGCCATGCAAAAGATCTCCGATCTGAACACAACAATCGCAATATGCGCATACTCAAAGGGGCTAGACATGAACACACCATTAGCAATAAAGCTAAATGTTAGTAATGTAAAATGCATGGAAGACCTGCTAACAAAGGCCCAGAAATACATAAATTCTGAAGAGTATGAGAAAGAAAGAGGTGTTATAAGCAACAAAAAGGCATATGAAGCACCAAAAAAGAAATTTCAGAAATTTGAAAAAGGAGAATCATCCTGGAGACCAAAACACGATGGAAAGGTCTACCAGACATCTGAGGAGTTTGGAAAATCAAGGTATCCAAAGTATAAAGACTTGGGATTCACGGTTTTCAGCACTCCAAAAGAGGAAATCTACAACAGAGAAAAAGGAAGAATAAGATTTCCTCAACTAGAAGAGTTAAACCTCGCGACAAAAGAGGCCCGAACAAGGAGGAACAGATATTGCAAGTTCCACAAGGACTACGGGCACAATACAGAAAACTGCAGGGAGCTAAGCATCTTCCTAGACACACAAGTAAAGAAGGGAAAGCTGAAGCAATATATAAATAAAATAGAGAGAGGGCGACAAGGCTGCAAGGACCCAAAGAACAAGGGTAAGTGCCAACGCTCAAGAAGTCCTGATTCAGACACTGACCACAAAAGAAGAGTAATAAATTTAATCTTCGGGGGAGGATAGTAGGAGAAAGCAGAAGTTACTCGCGAAAGGTAATGCAGACTACCACTGCACCAAAATCTAAAAAAAGATCGTACCCAAGTGAGGAAATAAGCTTCTCTGAGGAAGATCTGGGCAACGTGGTCAGCCCGTACGAAGATCCGCTAGTAATACAGGTGGACATCGGGGATGATTTAAGTCTGAATAAAGTAATGGTAGACAATGGCAGCTCGGTAGACATACTGTACCTAGCTGCATTCGAAAAAATGGGCTACAAGGTGGATCAACTAACCCCGGCCAAGGAAGCCATTTATGGGTTCACAAACACAAAGGCACCAGTAGTAGGAGCCATCGATCTACAGATATCCCTGGGAAAAAGAAACGGGAGAGTCTCACGCACGGCACACTTCATCGTGGTCAACATAGATTCTCCGTTCAATGGGATCCTGGGCAGACCAAGCATTCACGGTTTCAAGGCAATACCGTCATCTTACCACCAATGCTTCAGGTACCCAGGAAAAGATGGCAAAATGACAACAGTTTTCGGAGCACAGAAAGACTCCAGAAACTCGTACAGGAAGGCAACTAAAATGGCCAAACCAATAACCCTGTACATCCAGGAAAGAGAGGAGGAAGAAGACACAACCTCAGCCAATCAAGTTGAGGAAGTCAAACTCTCAAAGGGAGGAGTCTTGATAGGCACATCTATATCCTCCGAATTGAAAAAATCACTACTGCATTTGTTAGAAATTCATGTGCACACGTTTGTATGGGAAGGGGAAACACCCTCACAGGTACAACGCACCATAACATGCCATGAACTCAACATAGACAGCAGCTTTACTCCTATACGGCAAAAGCGAAGAATACTCGCAGCTGAAAGAAAGGAAGCAGCACAGGCTGAAATCGAAAAATTAATCAAGGCTGGGCACATCCGGGAAGTTAAATACCCAAGATGGCTAGCAAACCCAGTCATGGTTAAAAAATCCAATGGGAAATGGAGGATGTGCGTAGACTTCACAGACCTCAACAAAGCATGTCCAAAAAACAGCTATCCACTCCCATCCATCGACAGATTAGTAGATGCAGCTTCAGGAAATGAATTGCTATCTATGATGGATGCACATTCAGGGTACAACCAGATTCTGATGAAAGAAGATGATGAAGAGGCCACATCATTCATCACAGAATGGGGAACATACTGCTACAAAGTCATGCCCTTCGGACTACGAAATGCAGAAGCAACCTTCCAAAGGCTGATGGACAA
>LFYR01000958.1:27433-98160 GCA_001185155.1 Zostera marina | reverse complement strand
ATACACACTTTTACGGGTAAGTTAGTACCTTATAGTATCAAGGAACTCTTAAAAACCTCTGAAATCTTTAAAGGTAGACTCAACCTAAGAGTTTTCCCGGAAACTCTATAAAACCAAACTAGAGCTTTATGGTTGAGCTCACAAACCTTCTCTAACACTTTGGTACTATTGAGACAACCCTCTCAACCAAAGTGGACACACACAAGAGGTGATTAGAGGAGTGGAATATTAAAGCAAACAACACTTTTTACTTGTAAAGATGAACAAGAAGATTAGAAGAAGAAGTTGGAGAGCTTTTGAAACTTTGGAAAGCTAGGACACTTGAGCACTTGAAAGCTTGGAAGCTTGGAGGCAAAAACGTGTGGGCAAGTGTGGAGTGAAAGCTCTTGAGTTTGCTTGTAGTGTGGTGAGTGAAAATGAGGGGATTACCCTTCTATTTATAGCCTTGGCCACTCAATGTCCACCCTTGGATCTTCAATGGATGTCTCCTTGATTTTTCACATAAATCCAAGCTTTGTCTTTGAATAGTGTTTTCCTTGGATAGTGTTTTGTCCCTTGTTGGAGAATCTTATCTTTGTTGGAGAATCTTATTTTTGTATAAATTCAAACTTGAATAGTGTTTTGTCCCCTTGGAATATTATACCTTGAATAAAGTGTCAAAAGATAATAATAATAATATTCAAGGTAAAAATGCAATTATTCCAAATAATAATATTCAAGGTGAAAATGCAATTATTCCAAATAATAATATTCAAGGTGAAAATGCAATTCTCCCAGTTTGACTTTTAACTTTGACTTAAACCCTTAACTCAAATGATTAATTAATTAACTGGAGTTAGGTTTAATATCGATTGACTTATTTAACCCCTATTGATTAATAGTGTAATTAGGATTTAAATTGACATGATTAAAATATAATCCTATGTCGACAATTTTGATTCTACATTCTCCCCCTTTGTCGATGGCATATATGTTTTAACTCATGTCTAGTCAATATTCTATTTTACCCTTATGAGCATGCTCCCCCTGAATTATTGACCCATAATATTCAATTTAAAAGCAGTGGATCATGCATGATTTCTCCCCCTTAAAACAATAAGGTATCGACAAAGTTAAAAATAGATACCTGTGAAGTATCTCCCCCCTAATGATAGGACATATCTAATTTGTGGAGAAAATAAAACTTCATACCTTATTGAGCTTTAATCACAAATTCGATTTGTGTGGTTGACCAAATGTGGCGTCTTGCTTATAAGAGTGTTAATCAATCATAAAGGAGAAATAACATGTAATTTATGCTCATTGATAAAATATTGGATTGAAGCCAATTTTGATATACATTATAAGGCAAGTATGATATGATAATTTAAATTGCCTTGTGTTGAGATCATGCAATGAATAATAATCCATGTGTGTGTTATGGATGAAGATGATCTTAACATGTATGGATTATAATGTTATAATCCATAAGATATTAGTGAATGATATGTATAAATCCATAATATTCACTAATTGCTTTAAGGAGAAATTGAGCATTTAAAATTTTAAAATCTATGTCTTAGTGACAAATATAATCATGTAAATATTCACTAAGTTTTAAAAGATTTAAAATTTTCATTTCAGTCCTTAAAGCCTTAGTAGTAAAACTTCACTTAAAACAAAATTTCATTTAAGCCCTTTGAAGTTATAATAAAAACTTAGATTAATACTTGAAATATTTCATGTAAACCTTGGAAGTATTAACCAATTCTAAGCATTGAAAACTTCATGTAAATATTAATTTTAAGTCCTTGAAGTTTTAACTAAATATTCACTGTAATGGTATCCTTTGAACCCTTAATGAATAACTTCATAGATAATTTAATCCCTTTAAAGTTATAATGAATACTTAGATTAATACTTAAAAAATATTATTTTAAACCTTGGAAGTATTAAATATTTCTAAGTAATTTTTCTGATTAAAACTTCATGTAAATATTGATTCTAAGTCCCTGAAGTTTTAACTAGATTTATATTCACTGAAAATATATTTTTGATCCTTAAGTTTTCAGTGAATCTATTAAAACTTAAAAACTTCATAAACGATTTACGTTTAAGTCCTTGAAGTTTCACAAAACTTTATATTCACTGAAAATATATTTTTGATCCTTAAGTTTTCAGTGAATCTTAAAAACTTCACAAATGATTTTCTTTAAGCCCTTGAAGTTTCATAAAATTCTATATTTACTGAAAAATATACCTTTAATCCTTAAGTTTTAAGTAAATCTTTTTAAACTTCAAAAATATTTTATGTTTAATCCCTTGAAGTTTTAAAGTTCATGACTTTGAAAAGTCAATTAATACTTCAAAAGAATTTTAATTATACCCTGAAGTATTAACTAATGTCCATGCAGCCCTCAAGTTTTTGATATTGCTAATATTATGTTTTTCTTTATGCATGCATACCCTTATGATGATTAAAATCATAGAACTTTTCCATTTCAACAAAAGAGGTGAAACATGACAGGATGAATCTCATATTCAATGAGACAACGATCCATGAATGGATCTCCAAAAAACAGAAAAACAGATACAAGATTAAGTACTTAAAACATCAAAATACTTCTTAGGGCAGATGTAGTTCAGTCATGGTGGTGCATGGTTGGGATGACCTTGGAGCTAAACTCATGAAATAGGTTAGCCAGCTCCAGGTTGTACTCTCTTTCATCATCTAGCTGTTGCCTTGTTATAGACACCATCTCTTCCAGATCTCCCATTCCTTTTTCCAGCATCCTTACTTGATGTCTAACTCTTATGACTTCCTCATTCAAAAACACATTAGTGTTTGGTGAGTTTGGATCATAGGTGTTCCTCCAAGTCTTTTGGAAGGAGCTTGCAGTGAATGGCTGAATGTGAGATATGATTGGATGTGGATAGAGTGGAATTCCAAAGTACCCTGGACTGAGTAGTTTTGAAAGCATCCTTGGGTAGTAGCGAGCTCCAGTGTTCTTGGTTGATGTAGCCAAATTGTGCATGATCAGTGATACCCAGTTCACTCTGATCTTTGACAGCAGGCAGTAAATTGCTACTAATATCAATGTTGATGGTTCTTCTTTATCTTCAACTTGAGGATATATGTTGTATGAGATGATCTTCAGAAAGATTGAAGCTTCTGGTATGAGCATTGTCTTTAGGATCTTATCAGTGCTCTTAGGGTTATACCTGTGGGTGAGAGTATTCCAGAGAATCTCCCAGCTGCACTTAAAAGGTAGCTCATCCAGGCTTCTGTAGTTTTGAAGCTTTACTCCGTTGTTGGGTAGGTTTATCCATATTCCAAGTTTATCAGCTCCTAGAACGAGAGATATTCCATTTACCTTGGTGGTGATCACTTGAGTACCTACTGTCTCATACTTGAGATTTGCATAGAACTGAGCCAACTCAGATTTGTAGATTCTGAGCTTCCCTATGTTCTCAAGGTAGTCAGTAAGCCTGTTGAAGTTTAGTAGTCCTTCAATCACCTTGCAGTTGAGAGATCTGAGTAGAACAGGTTCCTCAAAGATCATTCTTTGCTCGAGAATGAGATTATAGGAAAACTTGGCTATTGGAGAGATCCATGTTGGTGTTCCTTGGAATATTTCTGATGCTGGACTCTTTCTGGTGCGTTTCTTCCGGATAACTTTGCTGCTTGAGGGATTAGGGTTGTATACCGGACTGGAAGGACAGTCTGGTATGATTGTTAATTCCTTCTTCTCAGGATCGATTTCTTGAATCAACATCCTTGGGACAGACTGATGTTAGGAAGAGGAAAAGATATGTTTTGATTGTTCTTCCTGTCCTTTTATAGTGAGAAATTCTATCTTTTGGCAGATCATGTCTGTCCGGATTCTGAATTATCAGATATTACTTGTAAAGCTTTACAAGCTTTAAGTCATGTCTACCCGTGAAGAGTTGGCAACTTAGGGTTTGTTTTTCAATACTCCATGACACATGTCTTGGAGAGTCAAATCATTTAGATTTATCTAGAGATTTGTTTCTAAATTAAGATTTGTTTTAAAAAAACTATTTATTCATACCTTTTTAGTAGTTCAACACAACTTTTATACTCTCCATGCCTTTAGACTTTTGTAGCCGATGTTTTCAACTTCTGCAGACAAAGATTGATGTGTGCAGGTGCAGGATTTGTCTTCTGTCAGCACTTCTTGCGAGGTGTTTCTCTGGTAATAGAGTTGCCGGATGTCGCAAGTGATTGATGGTTGCAGATGAGTTGCTGGCTTTTTCAGCAATGAGAGTTTCAAAACATATCTAATTTGTTTTGAGTTTCCAAGGCATGGTGTAGCTTACCAACATCATTAGGATATAATATAGCAGAATGGATTTAACAATATGTTGTATTTAGATGATGTTGCATAGTTGACTAGTTTGCATTTAAAGGACTCTTCTAAACATGCAGATGATCAGTGATAAGTAAGATTTATAATATAAGCAACATGGCATGAAATTTGCATGTATTGCACATCTCATATGTAGGTAGATTCATTTTGCTTTGCATGCATATTATATGTATTTATCAAAAGATCATACAGATGGCATGTAAAACATGCATGTATAGGATTAGTCTCATGAATTGATTATGAGTTAGCTAATTTAGTAAGGAAATATTCATGTTTATGATTGTATGTCATCATAGTTTTTAACTAGTATTAAAAAGATGGCATTATTCAAAGATAATCAACTGTTTGGTAGGTGATTATATGATATGTATGAATCAGTGAGTTGAATAATGAAAGCACAATCACATAGCATATAACGATTATGTAGTTGAATATTTCATAGGAGATTTTATAAACCAAGCATTTATCAGATCATATATTTTATAGAAGCATATAAATCAATGTATAGGCATGTATTAACGTGATTGATATGATAGACATGCATTTAGATCTTACTATGTCTATTGAGTTATGTGCGTGTAGAGCTTAGTATGTGAATGATAAAAGCATGTATGTTTATATAGCATTAGATCATGTTAAGTTCATATGCATATAGATCTATTTAGGCTTTATTTGAGATACAAAGCAATCTAGGACATAGTTGCCTTGTATAGATGATTTTGTTTGTATGCTAGTGTGTTGATCTCCAATGATTTGTTCTGAGTTTCTGAGATTCTTATTTGATGGAAGTTCAGAGACGATTGTTTCTTGATCATCTCTTTCTATGGGAGTGTGGTATTTGTTTAATGACTTTAACTCCTCCTTCTTCTGTGTTTGGAACAGAGATGGACCCATCAAAGTCAACGTGTAGGGATTCTATCAATGTTTGTCTTTCTTTGAGAAGGACTCTATATGCCTTGCTCCTTTTTGAGTATCCAACCAGGATTCCTTCATCAGATTTTTGTGCTGATTTATCTTGGTTTCCCCTTGTTGTGAGAACATAGCACTTACTCCCAAATACCTTAAAGAATGAAACTTTGGGTTTTCTGTTATTCCAAAGTTCATAGGGAGTTTTGTTTAAGGTTTTTCTAATGATTACCTTATTTAGAGTGTAACAAGCAGTGCTTATAGCTTCTGCCCATAGATATTGAGGGGAGTCATGTTCTTGTAACATAGACTTACTCATTTCTTGAAGAGTACGATTTTTTCTTTCTACTATTCCATTTTGAGGTGGAGCTTGAAAAACATCAAATTCATGCTTTATCCCATTGGATATACAGTACTCTTCAAAGTCAGAGTTTTCAAATTCTCTTCCATGATCACTTCTGATTTTTATGATAGATGAACTTTTTTCATTCTGTACTAGGGTACAAAATTTAGAAAATTCACCAAAGGTTTCACTTTTGTTTCTTAGAAAGAATACCCATGTATAGTGAGAATAATCATCAATGATTACATAGGTGAATCTTTTTCCTCCAAGACTTTGGGTTTGGGTTGGCCCAAATAAGTCCATGTGAAGAAGTTCTAAGGGTCTAGAAGTGGTTATTTTTGTGAGAGATTTAAGTGAGCTTTTGTGTTGCTTTCCTTTTTGACAAGCATCACAGATATTACTTTTTTCATAAGCTATTTTAGGCAACCCGGTTACTAATTCTTCTTTAGATAATCTAGATAGCTTTGAGTAGCTGGTGTGACCTAGTCGTCTATGCCACAGAACTTTCTCATCACTTGCAGCAAGCATGCAGAAGTCATGAGTTGGTTTAGATTTATCAAAGTTTATAGAATAAGCATTGCTTTTTCTATATCCTCTGGCAATGATAACTCCCTCAGAGTTAGTGATAGAACAATTGTATTTTTCAAATTTTACTACACAACCGATATCACATAATTGACTTATGCTAATCAGGTTGTGTTTTAGACCATTTACTAAGTATACATTTCTTAAGAATGGTTTTTCTGTATTTCCTACATTACCCCTACCTACTATTGTACCTTCGTTGTTATCGGCGTTTTTAGTAGGAGGTAAGTCTATCAAGTCGTTTAGTAGACTTGATTCCCCGGTCATGTGTCTTGTGCATCCACTGTCGAACATCCATTTTGACACATGCTTTTCCTGAAAAAGTTGAAAGATCCTTTGGTACCCATACTGAGTTGGGTCCGGATGAATTAACATACTTAATCTGCTTATAACTTCTTAGCTCATCTTTAGTCATCCATCTTTGCTTTGGATGATTCATCTTAGATGAATGAACTTTGTATTGCTAGAATAATTATTATGTATTAAAGCATAATTATTATGTATTGAAGCATGCAAAGGTTTTGTATAACTAGATTCCCTTACAAAATGATCATTATAAGTTGTGGCATTTAGGGTTTTGTTAATAGGTGTATTTGACTCAAACCCTAAGCCAAATTTCTTTTGACCCAAGTTCGAGCCTTGCAACATATTATTTAACTTTGATGAACTATTGAAGAATTTCTGAAGAACACTATTTTTCTCATTTATTCTTTTAGTTTGTAATTGCATGCTATTATATTTTTCAGATAATTTTTGTAAAGTTTCTTCATGCTCAAGTACAAGTTTATCCTTAGATTCTATTTCAGTTTTAAGCATGATTGTTTCTTTTTCTTTATTTCTAATGATTTCCTCAAAATTATCTATTTTTAATTCTAACAATTCAACCCTATCACCATTTATTTCATTTGGTTGATTTTCTTCAGATTCTAGAATATCGAGTAATTCAAAATTTTGACTCTTAAGTGTTTTGATTTTTTCATCTCCCTTTTTTATTTTACTTGAGAGTTTATGATTTTCTTCTTTTAATAACATGCATTCTTTTTGTGATTCTTCTAATTCTATTGAATGATCAATATGTGATTTATTCATGCATTCTAGTCTTAATGATTTACTTAATTTTTTCTCAGCTTTATATTTATCCATTAATTCTAGAAATGCTTCTTCTAATGAATTAAATCTAGTATTTGTAAAGTTTACCTCAGAGTCGTTCTCATGAGCCATGAGGCAGTCTTCTTGATCTGACTCAGAATCTGACCAGTGTACTTGATGCGCTTTTTCATCTTTAGTAGAGGACATTCAGGTCTGATGTGTCCAGATTTGTTGCATAAGTAGCAGATAGGCTCCTTTGAGTCTTTGTAGTTTTTACTCACTTTTCTGTCGGAATTCTGATAGTCTATCCTTGAATTTCTCTTTTCTTTCCTTTTCATGAGATATCTCTTTAGATGATTTGTGAGCATTGCCAAGTCATCATCAGATGATTCATTATCACTTTGACTTTTTAGAGCAATATCCTTTTTCTCCTCTTTTGCTCTAGAGATAAATCTTTCTTCTTCATAGGCCATCAGATTTCCGCAGAGTTCTACCACTGTGAGTTTGTTCAGATCATGAGATTCTTGGATAGCATTCCTCTTTGAGTACTATTTGTTTGGAAGGCTCCTTAGAATCTTGCTCACTTGCTTTTTCTCAGTTACTGGATCTCCTAGTCCAGCCAGATCATTGACTATTTGTGATAGTCGAATGTTCATTTCTGCGATAGTCTCATCTTCCCTCATAGAGAATCTTTCGAATTGAGAAGTGGCATGTAGTAGCTTATTTTCCTTGACATGGGAGGTTCCTTCATGTAAATCCTCCAAAGCTTTCCATACCTTGTGAGATGTATCCAAGCATCGAATTTTGCTATACTCAGATTCATTGAGGGCGCCATATAGTGCATTCAATGCTCTTGAGTTGTTGTTTTCCTTGAGGATATCCATAGCTCCCCAAGTCTCTTCTTTGCTTGTTGGAATCTCATAATCTTCCAATATGATTTTACAGACTCCATTGTTGATTGACTTTAAGTATAACTTCATCTTGTTCTTCCAGAAGTCATACTTTACTCCATCGAACCTGGGAGGTTTGTTCGATGCAAGACCAGTACTGTTTTCGCCATTTGAAGCCATAGTTGTTGTTGTAAGATGTTAGTCTGACTTCAACGGAACTTGGCTCTGATACCACTTGTTGGATCGTGATCCGAGGCTATAAGGGGGGATGATAGCCTCTTTTCGATTTATACAGGTTGATAGCGGAATTACCTGTAAATGCTTAATAAACCAATGGTTGAACAGTAATGTTATAAGGATATTATTATTTTAATTGATATAATAATGTAAGTATTACTCTTTGAAGCTTACTACAGTATATGAATACTGAGTCAACTTGCTTGATAGTGTTTCAAACACAACTATAGTATATGAATACTAAGTTATATTGGAAACACAAATTGTTATATTGTAAACACAAATTGATAACTGGATATATTGATAAGCAAGTAAATGACCAGATAACTGGATATATTGATAAATAAGTAAGTGACCAGATAACAGGATATATAAGATAAGTAATATTTGAACAAATATAAGGATTTAAAGCAATGAATATAACCTCAGATAATTGACCAGATAACTGGATGAGGGATCTGCGTAAAGTAGTCAACCTCTGTATTTGACCAGATAACTGGAAGAGGGATCTTTTTAATTAAGTGTTGTTTTTAAGTAAAAGATAGAACTATAATTAACAAAGAACAACACAAGAGATTTATACTGGTTCACCCAAACAAGGGCTAGTCCAGTCCCGACCAACTGCCGGAATTCACTCGCCTAAAGGTAATGGCAAAACCTTTCTAAGCTTTAAGGCTACTTCGCTTAGGAACCAGTCTTTTACGGGTAGACTCACACCTTAGAGTATCAAGGGCACTCTTAAGAACCTCTAACTTTTGCGGGTAAGTTAGTACCTTAGAGTATCAAGGAACTCTTAAAAACCTCTCTAAGTTTTACGGCTACTTCGCTTAGGAACCAGTCTTTTACGGGTAGACTCACACCTTAGAGTATCAAGGGCACTCTTAAGAACCTCTAACTTTTACGGGTAAGTTAGTACCTTAGAGTATCAAGGAACTCTTAAAAACCTCTGAAATCTTTAAAGGTAGACTCGACCTAAGAATTTTCCCGGAAACTCTATAAAACCAAACTAGAGCTTTATGGTTGAGCTCACAAACCTTCTCTCACACTTTGGTACTTTTGAGACAACCCTCTCAACCAAAGTGGACACACACAAGAGATGATTAGAGGAGTGGAATATTAAAGCAAACAACACTTCTTACTTGTAAAGATGAACAAGAAGATTAGAAGAAGAAGTTGGAGAGCTTTTGAAGCTTTGGAAAGCTAGGACACTTGAGCACTTGAAAGCTTGGAAGCTTAGAGGCAAAAACGTGTGGGCAAGTGTGGAGTGAAAGCTCTTGAGTTTGCTTGTAGTGTGGTGAGTGAAAATGAGGGGATTACCCTTCTATTTATAGCCTTGGCCACTCAATGTCCACCCTTGGATCTTCAATGGATGGCTCCTTGATTTCTCACATAAATCCAAGCTTTGTCTTTGAATAGTGTTTTCCTTGGATAGTGTTTTGTCCCCTTGTTGGAGAATCTTATCTTTGTTGGAGAATCTTATCTTTGTATAAATTCAAACTTGAATAGTGTTTTGTCCCCTTGGAATATTATACCTTGAATAAAGTGTCAAAAGATAATAATAATAATATTCAAGGTAAAAATACAATTATTCCAAATAATAATATTCAAGGTGAAAATGCAATTATTCCAAATAATAATATTCAAGGTGAAAATGCAATTCTCCCAATTTGACTTTTAACTTTGACTTAAACCCTTAACTCAAATGATTAATTAATTAACTAGAGTTAGGTTTAATATCGATTGACTTATTTAACCCCTATTGATTAATAGTGTAATTAGGGTTTAAATTGACATGATTAAAATATAATCCTATGTCGACAATTTTGATTCTACAGTTATCTGGTCACTTACTTGCTTATCAATATATCTAGTTATCTGGTCATTTACTTGCTTATCAATATATCCAGTTATCTGGTCATTTACTCTACAATACAATTTGTGTTTACAATATAACTTAGTATTCATATACTATAGTTGTGTGTAAAACACTATCAAGCAAGTTGACTCAGTATTCATATACTGTGGTAAGCTTCGAAGAGTAATAATTACATTATTATATCAATCAAAATTATAATATATTTATATCATTATTGTTCAACCATTTGTTTATTAAGCATTTACAGGTAATTCCGCAATCAACCTGTATAAATCGAAAAGAGGCTATTATCCCCCCTTATATCCTCGGATCTCGATCCAACAGGATGACCTAGACAAGATAGAGAAAAAAGACGATGAAGTGTTTGGAGATTGTAGAAGTAGACGTTGGGGCAAAAAGACAAAAAATAAGGAAATCGGAAGATTGTACAAGGTGGCAAACCCGACTATTGACAGATGAATAGTAAAAAAGACAATGTGGCAAAACCGATGTTGGATAGACAAAGATTTGGTTTTCTTCATATGAAAAATATTTTAGCAGAGGACGTCTACGAAATACAGGAGACAGTATACATATTATGAGAATATCATAATGTGTATAAAACGAATAATTTGAGAAGATATTGATTGTATAGGATGACATATGATGCCAACAGATAAAAGACAAAGAAATGGATTGTCAACAGTAGAAGAGGTAGGTGAGTACAGTGAAAAAGAAATCAGGTGATTAGACTAGGACGAATAAGTAAAGAAAAAGAAGAAGAAGAAGAACAAGAAAAAGAAGAAGAAAAAGAAGAAGAAGTACATCTGACAAAGGAATTGACGGAAAAAAGAAGAGGGAAAAAAATAAAATGGCGGAGACAGAGTAAGAATGGAAAAGGGAAAGAAGAAGAACCCATAGACTTCAATGGCAGCAAAGAACTTAAGATACATCGACATTTGTTAGAATGTAGGAAAAAATACTCAATCTAATTGACGGAAGGAGGGAAAACGGAGGAAAAACAAAAACAGAGGAAGATAGGAGAAGGAAGAAAGACTAGAGAGAGAACAGCTACTAATGACGGAAAGAAAAACAGAGTAATCTGACGGAAGAAAGAAGTAAAACAGTAGAAGGACAGGTACTACTGACAAAACGAAAACGTGAAAAAAGAGAGGTGAATAACGGTGAATAAAAAGGATTAAAAAAATGAACGAAACAGTACAAGATGAGAGAGTGTGTCACCGGTTGTTAGAGCTTGAAAAACAACGGTTTGGAAGAAAATGGAAGGTTGAGATTTAGTTCTCATTTGAGAACTGATATTTTTTGTAAAAAATTATCCGAAAATATTCGAATATCTACAAACATCCGTCGTTAAAATCCGAATTCGATTGATAATTTCGATTAAATATTTAATAATATTATTAGTACTTAATAATTGTTATTTATAAACTTAATAAACTATTAATTACCTTTATAAGTGTAATATCCAAAAATTTATTTTAATTCGAAATTCAAATTTTTCAATCCGAAATATTCGGATTATCCGAATTATAACCATTATGATTTGACTTTTTATGTGTAGCGTTGAAAATGTCCAACAGAGTTGCAAAGTCAAAATGTGGAAGAGAGAGAGAGATGGAGAGTGGGTAAACCTCTCAGCAACCCCCAACCTAATGACTAATGTCATGACTCGTCACACGATGGCAAACATATCTTTAAGTAAATCACGTAAACACCACTGAGTCAACATTGTTTATACAAACCAATGGAAACTTGCCACGTATACATTTTTAAATGGGTGTAATGTGAGATTTGAAAAATATATGAATTATGATGATGGGCAGCTTTTACCCACTCTCTAATTAAAATATTATATATCATCTTATATTTATCAACCAATCACCCTCCATTTTCCTGTTCAGAAATCAATACCCGATCATGTCCTCCGTTCAATCCGTTGCCGGTGACGGAGAAGATAGAGAAGCTACCACTGCCACACTAGCCACTCCCTCGAGATTCGGTGAACTTTTCAAACACGTCGGCGATGCAACGGGTGAAAATCATTACCCACACCACTCACTCGATTGCGATCAGAGGTATATTAATCAACCTTTCGTCCTTGCATTCACTCATCTCACTTACAGTGTCAAACTGCCGAAGAAGCTCTTCTCCGGTAAGCAATCGTCTGCTGCCGGGACGAGGATTTTACTCAACTCTGTCTCAGGGGAGGCGAGGGAGGGAGAAATAATGGCGATTCTAGGTGCAAGTGGATCGGGGAAGTCGACGCTTATTGACGCTTTGGCAGGCGGGATAAGGAAGGAGAGTCTCCAGGGATGTGTGACTCTGAATAGTGAGAGAGTTGATGAAGGAACTGGACAAATTATGAAGGTTATCTCGGCATATGTACGACAAGATGATCTCTTGTTTCCGATGCTCACCGTCGAAGAGACGCTAATGTTCTCGGCGGAGTTTCGCCTTCCAAGGTCACTATCGAAGTCAATGAAGAAAACTCGTGTTCAAGCGCTTATGGAACAGCTTGGTCTATGTGCCGTCGCCAAGACCATTATTGGCGACGAGGTTCACCGTGGAATCTCCGGTGGAGAGAGGAGGAGGGTTTCGATTGGGATTGATATAATTCATGATCCGATTATCTTGTTTCTTGATGAACCCACATCGGGGTTGGACTCTACTAGCGCGTTCATGGTGGTTAATGTGCTGCGGAAGATTGCTAGAACCGGAAGCATAGTGATCATGTCCATTCATCAGCACAAGCACCAGAATTCTAGGTCTTCTTGACCACCTCATATTTCTCAGCAGTGGAAACTGTGTTTTCAAAGGAACCCCCCGTGATCTGCAACCCTTCTTCACTGACTTTGGCCGCCCTATACCGGAGAAGGAGAATAGAGCGGAGTTTGCTCTCGATACAATCCGTGAGATGGAAAGTATTCCAAACGGGACAAGCGCCCTCGTTGAACATAACAAAATATGGCAAGAGATTGAAAAGAGAAGACGTGAATCGTCACCCCTCAACGGAGGAGGTGGTTCTCTGAAAGAAGCAATCAGTGCAAGTATATCTCGAGGGAAGCTGGTTTCCGGCAGCGCCACCGGTGGTTCAGCAGTGATGAAGACATTCGCCAATCCATTCTGGGTTGAGATGGGAGTTCTATGTCGTCGAGGATTCTTAAACATGAAACGTACCCCGAAGTTGTTCCTAGCAAGATTGGTCACCGTTCTTGGTACTGGAATCATCCTCGCAACCATATTCTGGCAACTTGATACATCTCCGAGAAGCGCCCAGGAACGGCTGGGATTCTTCGCCTTCGCGATGACGGTGATGTTCTACACCTGTTCCGATGCCTTGCCTGTGTTCCAGGAAGAACGTAACATATTCATGAGAGAAACGGCATACAACGCTTATCGTCGATCCTCCTACGTACTGTCGAACGCCTTGATCTCAATCCCTTCCTTCGTGATCCTCTCCGTGGGATTCGCTTGCACGACCTTCTTCGCCGTAAACCTGGCCGGTGGCGCCAAGGGTTTTGGGTTCTACGTGGTTATAATCCTGGCATCTTTCTGGTCAGGCATCTCTTTCATTTCATTCCTCTCCGGCATAATCCACGACAGAATAGTGAGTTTCACGGTGACGACGTCATTTCTGTCGTTACATTTTCTGTTCTGCGGTTTTTTCATAGCAAGAAATAGGATCCCAGAGTACTGGTTGTGGTTCCACTATCTGACTCTTTCGAAGTACCCTTACGAGGCGGCTCTCCGCAATGAGTTCAACGATCCGACGAGGTGTTTCCAACAGGGAGTGGAGCTTTTCGATAACTCGCCACTGGGGAGGTTTCCGACGACGATGAAACTGAAACTGTTGAAGTCCATGAGCGATACGTTGGACCAAACTCTTTCGAACAGCACCTGCTTTACCACAGGTGTCGATATTCTGAACCGGCGAGGCGTTAATGATCTGAGCAAGTGGAACGCCGTCCTTGTTACCGTTGCTTGGGGTTTCTTCTTCAGAATTCTCTTTTACTTTACACTTGTGCTGGGTAGCAAGAACAAGAGAAAATGAATGGAATCTGAAATATATATATATATATATATAACTAAGGTACTAACTTGCAAATAACCCAACCATGAATGATATCGGTAGAATGTAGATAAACATAAACCCTTTCTCCGTTCTCTTTTACCGTCGAAGATGGCGACCATCTTCCTCTCACTTTCCGTTATTCCCCGCCTTTTCCTCGTACGCTCCTCTACGGAGCACAGAACCCAATTTCCGAAATGTCTTCTTCCCCTCTCTTCCAACACGTTTCCTTCCGTCGTTCTCACTCGGCGCCGTCGAAACGACTTCACAGTGAGGTCAGACGATGGGGACGTGGACTCCGGCGATCCAGACGACTACGATGTAGATGAGGAGTTAGATAACAAGAAGGATTACGACGTGGAGTATGAGCCCAGCCTTTTGACCTCCATGGAGGATGTAGCGATTGCCCAGACCATGAACTTGGTGTCGAAGAAGGGGTGGGAGGAGGAGAAGTTTATGGATTACAGAATAAACGAGGATGAGTTCCATAAAATATCCCTCTTCCATTGCGATTTCTTCATTCGCAAACCTCCCGATCCAGATTCCGACGTCTATGATTTCGGAGAGGTAATTTTTTTCTCATCTTTCACTCATTCAATAATCTTTCCTGCTACTATCTGTCTGGTTTTCGATTTTCAGATGTACGTGACTCCGCCGGACACAGATATCTACGCGATTCCAAAAATCCTCGCTCCGATGCCTAAGAAGACAATCAGATGTGCCATGAGCGATTTCGGATCCTACAATGTGACCGAACCTCCGATCGATGCGCCGAGGGATCCTTTGTATAAATCAGAGAGGGAGATCCAGAAGGTTTTTTTAACCAAACACTACAGAAATAGAAGAACAAGCGATCCGGAGTTTGTTTTGGATTTTGAAGAGATCTACGTCATCGATTCCAGTACTAAATCAATCTCTAGAGCTAAGGTGTTGGTAACAATCAAAGGCGGTCGGAACAGAGATAGAAAAAATGATCTTCTCACCATCCGTGATTCTGGCAACTCCTTCAAGATAATCGATAAGTCCCTTAGGAAAGATCCTACCGCCGTTATTGAGACCAAAGAATGGCTGGAATCAAGAAAGGAGATGGAGAAACACCTGAGCAAATTAAGAGATTTTCCTGTATCCAACTGGTTTTGAATTGATGAATTGAATATTTTGCTCATTATTTCAAGAAGAAGAAAAACAACAAAATTATGACTTATTTATTACCTATGGGAAATCTTAACTTTCCAGTCTTTTGGAATTGGAGATTTAGGGTTTCAGCTGCCATCATTGCCACTTTGTTTGATTCCGAAGAAACAAACCCTAATTCTTTCATCACCTTATCAACATTCTTCGCTTCTTGTATCAATCCACCAGCCACAAGACCCTCAATGATCCTGTCAAATTCTGTGTCGTTCAACATTTGTTTGTTCGCCAACAAGATCTTTAGAGACTTTAGAGCTTTAACTTTATTGCCAGCATTTGAGTACATGGCACAGAGGCTTACATGTACGTTAAATGGCAGATCACCTTTTTCTGCAATCTTCTCTAAAACCTGTTCTACTTCGTCTACAAGAAGCAACCTGCCAAACCAATCCACGAGAACACTGTAGGTAGCGATTCCTGGTTTGAAACCATCTTTTTCGAGACTGAGAAGCAAATCCAAGGCCTTGTCAAGAAGGTTCTTCTTCACATAGGCCGAAATAATACCTGCGCAGCATCTGTCATCTGGCTTCAGACCAGATTTTACCATGTAATCGAATGCGTTCCGAGCACTATCTGAATGACCCACCTTTGCAAATGCCTCTATAAGCAATGTACTGGATTCCAAAGTTTGGTGAATGCCAGCAAATTGCATCCTATTCACCATTCTCTGAGCCTCATCAGCCTGACCACGTTGTGAAAACGACCGGAGAAGCTCTATGTACACCTCCTTTGGTGGTTTCATATCCAAACCTTCCATCTCTAGCATCAATGCTTCACCAGGCTTGGTAAGACCTGCCTGCAAATAAGCCTCGATCATCGACTTGTATACCTTATGGTCTGGCTGGAATCCTTGCTTCTTTAAGTTCTCAAATTCCTGTTTTGCATGTTCCACGCTCCCAGATTTGCAATACATATGAATCATTATGATGGTTGTAACAATGTCAGGTGTGATGCCATTTAAAATCATTTTGTCGAGAATAATCTGAGCAACTTCTGTTCTACCAGCATCAGTATGTGTTTCCATTAATCTCGAGTAATCACGAATATTGGGTTCAAAAGATTTCTCATCCAAAAGCAGTTCAGAAACCTGTGAGATTGTAGTTTCAAATCATGAATGTCTCTAGGATAAACAAAGAAGAGAGAAAAAACAAACCTTAAGATAAATAGAAGGATTGTGATTCTTGATCATGTGGAGCAAACCAAACCAATCGACCCTCTTCGGTTCCAAAACAACTGCCCACTCCACAAGAAGCGGCGCAAGATCATTATCCTCGCTCAAACTCAAAATCTTCTCAGTAACCAGTTTAGACTTGCCCATAATCGGCTTCATTTCGTCTGGAGAAATTTTCCTCTCGGAGTCCTCGAACTTATCTGCAACATCTTCCCACATTTTGTCTGACAAATTAAGCCCGTAAATCTTGTAATTAGGCATCCCTTTCCTCTCCGGCAAGGTGTCTGATTCAACCATTCCATATCCCATGGGTCCGATGTCACCAGTCCATTTAGCCTCCTCTGCAGTCTGCTCTAATTCGTGAAAGGATTCTGCCTCCTTCATCTCCTGGGCAGCCCATTTAAATCGAAAATCCCTCAACATATCCCCTCGAATCCCAACTTCAGATGCAAAGTGACACATCTCTTTGACATCTGGGGAATGGAGAAACCTCCTCATCAGCTCTCTTTTCCGATTCTTCCGCATCTCCTCGATAGCCGTCTGACTTAAATCCCACGCAGTGGTCCAGAGATGCGGACTGAGCTCAACAGAAGGATCTTCAGCAAGGGAAACAACCGACCCAGTAAGGCCGAGGAGTACATCGCCGCGGCGGTCGATCTTAGAGAGAAGTTTATGGGAAATAACGAGGAGCATAGCATCGCAGGTGTTCTTGTCGATGTCTGGATAGGATTCACGGATCTTCTTCCGCATCTTGAAGACAAGTCGGGAGAGAAATTCGTTGGTAGCATCGGAAGAAGGTGTGGACAGTAGTTGATTGGATGGAATGGAAGAGGATGATGATGATGAAGAAGAAGAAGAGGGGATTTGGTGGAGATTGCGGTGAGAGAGTAATATGGAAGCTTGAAGAAGGTGTGAAGAGTGTAATGGGGCAGCGAGGACGACGGCTGGACGGCGACAAGAAAGGAAGGCGAGGCGGAGAAAGGTATTTTTCGCCATTGTTGGGTTTTTTCGTCGTCCTATCAGTTTTCCGGTGTTCGAAAAACCCTAAAAGGCACAATAAACAACATGGTTTTGGTGATATATTTGGTTACACCCCTCTCTTTCTCTAATTTTATTAAAAACGCCCAATATCACCATTCACCGTCACCAAGCACAGTCATCGGTAAACCCTGCGTCCTGATTATCCAACTCTCCGACCACTCTCTCTCCAGCTTGTAATCCTGGCAAATCTTCAAACTCCGATTGTCCAACTGTTAAAATGCTCTTCGACTCTCACCATCCATCAAATATTCCAACTTCACGCTGCAATCTTAATTTCCCCGCCGTCAATTGATCCCAACATCCCTGCCGTGAAACTCATATCTGCTTACACTTCCCACGCCAACGACCAGCAAGCTCTTCTCGTGTTTCACCACCACCACTCCAATCCCAACCTCATCGCTTGGAATTCTATTCTCAAGTCATTATCTAGTCACAATAAATGGACGCAGACACTCCATTACTTCAACACACTTCTACTTCTCGACTCTTCCATCTCCCCCGACGAGTACACCTTCACCTCCGTCCTCAAAGCCTGCGCGGGACTGCTGGTTACCAAGAAGGGGGAGAAAACTCATGGAATGGTTCTGAGACGAGGTCACCACTCCAATCTCTTCATTATGAATTCTTTGGTCGATATGTATTTCAAGTTCCGGCAGGTTAGAGTTGCACGGTTACTGTTCGATGAAATGTGTGTTAAAGATGTGGTCTCCTGGAACACCTTAATTTCTGGGTATTGTTCCACAGGGGATGTAATTGGAGCTAGAGAATTATTCGACGTGATGGTTGAAAGGAGTATAGTTTCGTGGTCGGCAATGATTGCAGGATATACACATTCCGGTGATCTAGATAAAGCCAGAGATCTATTTGACAAAATGCCAGAACGAAACGTAATTTGTTGGAACGCTATGATTGCGGGTTACACACAGAACGAGAGATACTCCGATGCAATAAGATTGTTCCGTGAAATGCAGAGACCAGTCGAGAGTGGCCGGATTTTGACCCCCAACGATGTGACGCTCGTTTGTGTTCTATCTGCGTGTGCCCACCTGGGAGCTCTAGATTTAGGTAAGTGGGTTCATGGATTCATCAAGAGAAAGAAGATGGAATTAAATCTATTTTTGGGGAATGCTCTTTGCGACATGTACGCAAAATCCGGTTGCATAGCCGAGGCCAAAGAGATCTTCCACAGGATGATACATAAAGATGTAGTTTCATGGAGCATCATCATCTCCGGTCTGGCCATGCACGGTAAAGCCAAGGAAGCACTGGTCTGTTTCTCCGACATGAGAAGCATGGGTATAAACCCCAATGACATCACCTTCTTGGGTGTACTCTCCGCGTGTACACACGCCGGTTTGGTAGAAGACGGTATACGTTACTTCGATTTGATGTGCTTGGAGTTTGAGATTCCACCCAAAGTCGAGCACTACGGATGCATGGTCGATCTCCTTAGCCGCGCCGGCAGGCTTGAGGAAGCAGAGGGCATGATTCAGACGATGAAAGTAGCACCCAATGTGGTCGTATGGGGTGCGCTACTCGGTGGGTGTCGGATCCATTCTGACATTGATCGTGGGCAAAGAGTAGTCGAAAGAATCCTTGAACTCGACCCTGAACACCCGGGGAGCTACGTTTATCTCTACAACGCGTATTCATCGGCGGGAAGATTAGAGGATGCGGCGGCATGTAGACTTAAGATGAGAAGCAGACAAGTCGTGAAAACTCCGGCATGTAGTTGGATTGAAGTGAACACCACGGTCTACGAATTTTTCATGGGCGACAGATCTCACCCTCGCATCGAGCAAATCCTGGAGGCTACTAGAGAGTTATCTGGTAAGTTAAGAGTGGTCGGGTACCGACCAGACACGAGTGTGGTGTCTCAGAGTATCGACGAGGAGGAGAAGGAGAATGCTCTGTCAATGCACAGTGAGAAATTGGCATTTGCATTTGGTCTTATTAGCACATCGGAGGGAACCTTAATTCGGATTGTTAAGAATCTAAGAGTGTGCAACGATTGCCATGATTGGATGAAACTCGCATCCACCGCCGTGAATCGCGAGATCATCCTGCGTGATCGGAGTCGATTCCATCATTTCAAAGACGGTAGCTGTTCCTGTAACGACTACTGGTAAAAATGGCAGAAAGAAGAAGAAGATAGATTTCCTTTATTTTATTAGTGATTAAAACGGTAGAACATTAATGTTTTACATGCCAAAGATTCCTAGTTGCCCTACAATAACCCATAGCTCAAGTACTACTTTCACGTCTCAACCATGCCGCACAACTGTCAGTTCTCCCGCCGAGCATGACCGGAAGGGATCCTTTAAAGCTAACAACGACGGAAGGGGCGAGAAGAAATCCATCAGCTTGATCGATGATCGAACTCTGAAATCGGCTTTATTTGTAGGGAGTGATTATGGAGGAAGTATCTTACAAGCATATGCTTTTCTGGTTCTTTTTCTTTCTTTTTTTTTATTGGACTGAAAGTCTGAAAGTGAAAGGTATATTCTGGTCTGTTCCATCCGGTTCCTCATTACCCACGGGTTGCTTCATTAACCCATTGGGTAAAGGGTTGAATTATTTTGGGTGCAGTAATCAGTCATATTGTGCCCATGTTTTCTTCATTAATTCTCTCTCCTTGTACATTTTTTTTTTAATCATTCATCGCGTTGACGTTGCCCAAATCCTTTAAATCGAACATTATCCGGCGAGAATAGGAGGAGCCATTATCTATCGATGAGAATGAACGGCGGAGGAACCGTACTGTCTCCGGCCAACTTTTTGTCTTTCTTACGGAATAAACGATACTTGCTCACTATTGTCGTGGGTATTGTGTATGTTTTGCTTTTCATTATTTTCTTTCCTTTCATCAATAACCGGTCAGATTATCCGGGCAATGTATCTCCCACTTCTCGTCAGTCCGCTCGGCTGTTCCAGGCTTTCGGTAAAGCGGCGGCGCTCTACGTCCACTTCGGCGCTTACAGAGGAGGTTCTGATTCTTTTTCCGTGATCGGACTTGGGTCCAAACCTACTCACGTTTACAGCAAGCCGTGGTTTCGATGTGAGTGGATCTCCAACCAAGACCATGTTCCAAATAGTTACACCAAAGGCAAGATCTTTCTTCCGGACTGGGGCTACGGCCGTGTTTACACCGTCGTCGTTGTTAACTGCACTTTCCAGCGTAACCCAAATGCAGATAACTACGGAGGGAAACTCTTCGTCTATGCATTCTACTCACCTTCTCCATTGCATTATGAGAAGTTCTTCCTTCTGGAAGAGCCCCCTGGTTCTTACGACGAATCTAGGTTCCGGCCACCGTTTAAATACGATTACCTCTACTGCGGCTCCGCTTTATTCGGCTCACTTAATCCGAGGAGAGTTAGGGAGTGGATTTCGTATCATGCTTTCTTCTTCGGACCCAATTCGCATTTCATGCTATATGACGCCGGTGGGATATCGGCGGACGTGAAGAAGGTTCTGGATCCATGGATAGAGCTAGGGAGAGTGACGCTGCAAGATGTGAGAAGACAGGAAGATTACGATAGTTGGTATTACAATCAATTCTTGATTTTAAACGACTGCTTACACCAGAATCGATACACCGCGAATTGGACATTCCTATTCGATGTTGACGAGTATATATACCTGCCGGACGGCAGCACTCTGGAGTCCGTTCTGGAAGAATTAGAGGATTACAGTCAGTTCACGATAGAACAGAATCCCATGTCGGGAAAACTATGCGTGGATGATCCCAGTCGAAACTATCCCACGGAATGGGGGTTTGAGAAGCTAAACTTCCGAGAAGATATCACCGGACTATGGAGAGACCGGAAATACGCAGTTAAAGCGAGAAACGCGTATACCGTGGGAGTTCACATGTCGGAGTTTCTAACTGGGAAGACGATGCATGACACAGAAACTAAGATTCGATACTACCATTACCATGGAACTACAGGGTACATGGGAGAAGTTTGTCGGAATATTGTACCTTTACCGGAGAAGGATAATGCAACATGGTTCGAGAAAGCTCCATACGTTTATGACGACAACTTGACACGTTTTGCTCCGGTAATCAAACAATTCGAAAGACAGATGATCGGATCCAGACAAGCATTTCTCGACTAGAAATGCCTCCTTTTTCTCACTTTTCTTCTTCTTTCTTTCTGACGGAGATTAATTTAATATCGAAATTGGATTCCTTCGTCATCTCTCTTTTCCTTCCAAAATCCAAACCTATTTTATTTTAGATCAAGCTAGTGTTCATATTAATTATTAATTGCAGCACCGATGAGAAATACATATTACACACATATATAATAATTGAGCCTTAGAACATAGTCAAATAATCAATTGACTACTTTATTTATTTATTTTATTATCTTCATTTCCCAGAAGATCCATGCATGTTTAATTTCTTCCACATATATCAGTGGCGATAGTAGCCGTGACGGTGGCCGTGACGGTGGTGGTGGCCATGGTGCCAGTGTCCATGATAAGGATGATAACTTTCAATGTCCACATCATTGGGGCTTAACTCAGCATTATCTGAATGCACCGTAATAATTGAGTAATTAATTACCAGGTTTAAAACGTATATAGCACATATATATGTTCTACATACCTGTAGCTTGTTCCAGAAGGTGTCTCCCAGCTGAAGCTTCCATAGACAGAATAAGAAATACGGCCAAGAGTGCCGCCAATATGAGGAACCTGGGCTTAACTCCATTGATACCACTCTTCATTCTGAATTGATGATCGGTCGGAAACTCAAATGAGTAAGTGTTTAATTAATTGCAGGTTAATTGTATGTGGAAGTGAATTTGGGTGATTTGCTTCAAGAACTGTGTTTCCATTTATATGTAAATCTGAACCATAAACTATCATTATCCATTAATTAGGTCATAATATTGGTGCCAATCCATCTACTTCCATTGCACGCCTTCTTCGATGTCAGAAGGAAGACAAAATGCAAAACAATGACAGCATTCGACTTTATATATATATATATATATATATATATATATAATTCATGATCATGAGCTCATCTATCTTGGTTGGGAGATCAATTTTACCCACCTAAAGCTACTAATCATCATTAAAGCTCATTTAAAAAATCTTTCTTAGATAACCAAAATCGATTGGTTACTGATTATATTATGACTCCCCCAAAGTGTGTATATGACACTAATATACGGAGAGGAGGATGGTCTGCTTTCTCCGCAATCTACTCTAGTATTGCAATTAATTCAAGAGAAAATAATCATAACACGGTCATACTTGGATAGTTTAATTAAATGCTTCTGAATATGATAATAAATGAAATTGAATATGTATGTGTTTCCTAAACAACTTTTATCAATTCTTAGATAAGCAAGGAAAAATAACTTCAGATGTGAAAACAACGTATCATTCATTGTTTATCGTCCAGTAGGAAAAAAATATCTTACTTTTCATTAAATATTTTTTAAAATGCATGTTGGTATTTAGGACAAAGAAGTAGAATCATCGACCCCAAAGAAAATCACAACACGGACATAACAAAAGCATATTATATGTCTGCCCATTTATATATAAGAAAACACTGAAAATCCAGGGTAAAAACAGCAATTTTACCAAGGAATATAAAACAAGGACTTAAGTGAAATAAAACAATTATAAAGGTTATAACATAACCGTATAAACTGTCAACTATCAACCGACAGGGGGTTGTTTTATAAAAGTTTCAATAAAAACGTTGACAGGACCTAAGTGTAATAAACAAGAGTTTTTATAATAAAAACTAACTTGAGTTCAAGTATTACTGTGCAGGTAATTAACCCAAGACTCGTGACAAAAGAATTATAAAAGCAGAAGGGCCAAAGTGAAATATTTTCAAATATCCGTTAATGGACCAATCACAACGGCCGGATTTTATTAAGCTTAATTAGTTACGAGATTAGTTTAATCTTTGTATTAAATATCAATGTATTACAATACAAATCATTCAATTCAATACAAAGTTAATTCTGGTTAAACCAGATTAAAGAAATAACACTTGACTGTCTTCTCCTTCTCCTTAACGACAGTTTATTCCGGTAAAAGCCCCTTCTCCAGTGGACGACGAACCCTAGCCAGCAATCTGGCAACTCCGCAGCACTTCGACCATCCCCGGTTTGAGGAAGGCACTACATTATCGGCTACGCCTCCTCCGCGACCCGAAGTTTATATGGTATCTGCCGCTAACGCTCCAGGCGTACCTCCGGTCAATCGTCCGGCCGCTTCCGCATCAATACCTCCGGCCAATGTCAGAGAAGAGTCTGTGGCATTACTAGCATTCAATAACCCACTACAGACTCCAGTAAATTCACGGAATTCTTCATCTGGGTCTACTGGCAAATCAAGAGCAAAGGATCATGAGGAGGACTTCTATCAAGGATCTTTTTTCAAGAAACAAAGATCCGACAGGTATATCTCTCCACTTCAAGATCCTCCAGAGTCTCCTTTTTTCTTGACCTCCGGTGATCATCCGGGGGCAATTCTAGTCCCTGATAGATTAGTTGGTGAGACCAACTACATTACTTGGGCCAATGGGATGAAGGTCTCATTGGTGTCAAGAAGGAAAGATGCCTTCATCTCTGGCCAAATTTTAATGTCATCTGATTGCAACAGTAGAGAATACAATATATGGAAAATAGTTAATGGGTTAGTATTGGCATGGATCTTAAATTCAGTATCTCCACAAATACAATCAACCATTATGTATTCAAATAATGCAAGTCAAGTTTGGGTAGATCTAGAGAATAGGTATAAACAAGGGAATGCCCCCAAGATAAACCAAATCAAGTATGAGTTATGTTGTCTACAACAAGGTTCTATGAATGCTTCTGATTTTTATGACAAGTTTAGATCCATTTGGGACCAATTGGTACAAGTAGATGAGATCAAAGAGAAATTTTGCTTAGGATGTAAGAAACTCTACCAACAAAAAGAGGAGAATGATATGATACATCAGTTCCTCTTAGGATTAAATGAAAATTTTTTCAACCTTAGAACTCAAATACTATCACTAGACAAGCTATACCAAACATGAATAAATTGTTTGGATTAGTACTGCAAGAAGAGAAGCAGAGGTATAAGTTCAGGGATAACACAAATGAAAAGAATGAGTCAGTTTTCTATGCAAAAGAGAAAAACCCAACAGAAAATACAAAAATTATGTTTTCTAAAAATGGAAAGAAGCTTGACACTAGGTATTATTGTGATAACTGTAAATACTATGGTCATACAAGAGACAAATGTTATCACCTAGTAGGAAAACCTAAAGACAAAAATCAAAAGAGGTTTCAAGGAAAAAAGAACCAAGTCAATAACATAACAACCACAGAGGCTGCAAATCAAGCAACTACCTCCAACAGTCAGCCACAATTAGCACTGACCCAAGAAGAGATTCAGTTGTTCAAGGAACTTATCTCATCTACCAAGTCTAACTCTGGTAAGATTTTTAATTTTTCTTTTAATATAAATAAAATTTCTGGAAAAATAAATGATTATATTGATAGATGGATAGTAGATACTGGTGCTTCTCAGCACATGACTGGTAATCTACATTTATTTATGAATCCACCAGCAAAAGAATATAATCATTATGTAACCATACCTAGTGGAAAAAAATTAGTAGTTAAAGGAATAGGTTGCATAAAAATTTCAGAAAACCTAGTTTAAAAAAATGTATTAATTGTTTATTCCTGAATTTGAAGTTAACCTAATAGCCATTAGCAAATTAACTTTAGACAATGACATTAAAGTAATATTCAATGATCATTGTTTTCAATTTCAGGAAAACAAGTCCGAGAAAGTGATTGGCAAGGGTAAGTCCCATGATGGACTATATTTCTTCACCCCCCACTACTTTCTAGCAAACCTAGCCATTGATTTCAAAACTTGGCATCAAAGACTAGGACACATCTCCTCAGAGAAAATGAAGACATTAGTCTCCAATTACAACATTAAATGTAAAAACACTAGTAGTAGTTGTAAAAGTTCAGATTGTAATAAAAATTTTTTAGATTGTGATAATGATGAATTTTTCAATAAAAAATCTGTTTTGAATAAAATCAATTCTGTTCAATACAATTGCATGATATGTCCATTAGCAAAACAAACTAAATTAAAATTCCCAATTAGTTCTTCCAAATCTAAAAATTTGTTTGATCTAATTCACATAGATATATGGGGAAAATTTCCAATTATGACCCATGATGGTTTCAATTATTTTTTAACCATTGTAGAAGATCTAAGCAGAGGTACATGGATATACTTAATCAAGAACAAATCAATGGCAATAGAATGTATTAATAATTTTTATAAGATGGTTAAAACACAATTTCAAACTAAAATAAAAACCATTAGAAGTGACAATGGAGGAGAGTTCACTTCTAATAATTTTAAAAAGATGACTGAAAAACATGGGATAGTTCAACACTTCTCATGTCCTTATACCCCTGCACAAAATGCAAGGGTAGAGAGAAAGCATAGGCATCTCTTGAACATAGCAAGAGCATTACACCTACAAGGAAATATTCCATTAGAATATTGGGGGGAGTGCATCATAACTGCAGCCCACCTAATTAATAGAATTCCTTTCAAAGTCATAGGAAACAAAACACCTTATGAAATAGTTCATAAGAAGATACCAAATTTTGAAAGTTTAAAAACATTTGGTTGTTTGTGCTATGCATCAACAACTCAAATAGAAAACAAATTTTCTCCTAAAACTTTTCAAGGAGTATTTATGGGCTATCCAAAAGGGGTTAAAGGATACTCCATATTAAGGCTTTCAGACAAGAAATTTATCATTTCTAGAGATGTATCTTTTAGGGAATCAATATTCCCATTCAAAGATAATGTAAATTCAGAAAACAAAAAAAAATTTAAAATTTTTGAAATTTTTTATGATAATATGTTTTTATATCATGATGATTCGAATAAAGCATGGTATGACTATAAAAACTATGATCAAAGAATCAAAACAAAAAAATCTGATCTAAACAACAAAACAAGATCAGAAAATCAAAAACTAAAAAAAATTCAGATTCAAGGTCAACAAAAGGGCCAAATAAATCCAGAGTATATTGAAATAAGCAATAACTCACAAAACCAGTTGATAAATCAAATGGAAAGTAAAACTGAAAATAAAAACTATGAGATTGAATCAAATCATAGTCATAGAGATAGAGGCTCTATTAATAGTTTTGGAAATTTCCAAAACAATTGTATTTCTGAAAATATTCAGAATAAAGATCATTATGAGAATATTCAGAATTCTGAAAATATACAGAATGCATATAATTCTGAAAATTCTCAGAATAGATGTAATTCTGAAAATATACAGAATGCATATAATTCTGAAAATTCTCAGAATAGATGTAATTCTGAAAATATTCAGAACACTAACAATTCTGAATATATTCAGAATAATGATGAAACAAACTCATCAAATATAGAGCCAACAGCACAAAAACTAAATATCATCTCTGAAATTTCAGAAGATGAAATTGAACAGCCTCAGGCTGTCCCCTGCATAAGTCCAGGAAAACAAATTGAAATACCTAAAAATAAAACCACAAGGGCAGGTAGGGTAATTCATATACCACAAGCATATAAAGACTTCTTCCTTGAAAATGATAAGGAATATGGAACTAACAATCAAAAAAGAAAATACCCATTGTGTAATCAGGTGTCATATCATAGAGTCAACAAAACTAACAAGAAACTACTTCATCAAATATCAGTACATGATGAACCTCAATCTTATTCAGAAGCCTCTAAAAACCCAAAATGGGTAGAGGCAATGGGAAAAGAAATGGAGGCACTTCATATGAATAACACTTGGACATTGACCACTCTTCTTCATGATAGGAAAGTTGTGGGTTCCAAGTGGATTTATAAAATCAAATATAGACCAAATGGTGAAATAGAGAGATACAAGGCTAGACTTGTAGCAAAAGGATTCACTCAAAAAGAGGGTTTCGATTACTATGAAACTTTTGCACCTGTAGTCAAAATGACCACAATTAAAACAATAATTGCAATTTCAGCAATTAAGAAATGGAACATCTATCAATTAGATGTAAATAATGCTTTTCTTCATGGGGATCTTCATGAAGAAGTATACCTCAAACCACCACAAGGGCTCCTTAATGAAGGAGATAAAAGAGTATGCAAGTTAAATAAGTCTCTTTATGGGCTAAAACAGGCATCTAGAAACTGGTTTGCAAAATTAAAGGGAGTTTTAATTGAGTTAAATTTTACTCAAACTCCTTCAGACTATTCATTGTTTGTTAAAAACAACAATGGTAATACAATATATTTGTTGGTATATGTAGATGATATAATAATTACAGGAAACAATGAAACAGAGATGTTCCTAATCAAAAGGAATATTGAGAAAAATTTTAAAATAAAAGATTTAGGAAAATTATCCTATTTTTTAGGGATTGAGGTATCATATCCACCAGAAGGTATATACATATCCCAAAGAAAATATGCACTAAGCATATTGGAAGAGAGTGGCCTTATAGATGCAAAACCATCAAAAGTACCTATGGAAAGGTACATAAATATGAGAAGTAAGCAAGCAAAGCTTATAACAAACCCAACTCTCTATAGATCACTAGTAGGTAAGCTCATATACCTAAATATAACTAGGCCTGATCTAAGTTTCCCAGTACATTGGCTAAGCCAGTTCATGGGGAACCCTAATGAAATACACCTTCAAGTATTATTCAAAGTCATAAGATATCTGAAAAATGCCCCTGGACAGGGTATATTATACAAAAACCAAAACCAAATGAATCTTCATGGATATTGTGATTCAGATTGGGGTTCCTGCTCAATCAGCAGGAAATCACTTTCAGGCTACTGCATGTTCTTAGGAACATCCTTAATTTCTTGGAAATCCAAGAAACAAGCCACTGTTTCACTTTCCTCATGTGAAGCTGAGTACAGAGCCATTAGTAAAGCACAATGTGAAATACTATGGCTACATCAACTTTTTAAAGACCTTAAAATCAAAATACAAAAACCAACATCCTTATACTGTGACAACAAGTCTGCAATTTATCTGGCAAATAATCCAGTATTCCATGAAAGGAGTAAACATATAGAAATATCATGTCATTCTATAAGGGAGATGATAGATAAAGGGATAATTATGTTAAAACAAGTAGGTACAAAGTACCAACTTGCTGATATTTTCACCAAATCACTAGGAAAAAATGAAATTTCAGTATTCTCCGTCAAGCTTGGTATTCATAACATGTATTCCAAGGCTTGAGGGGGGAGTATAAGAAAACACTGAAAATCCAGGGTAAAAACAGCAATTTTACCAAGGAATATAAAACAAGGACTTAAGTGAAATAAAACAATTATAAAGGTTATGACATAACCGTATAAACTGTCAACTATCAACCGACAGGGGGTTGTTTTATAAAAGTTTCAATAAAAACGTTGACAGGACCTAAGTGTAATAAACAAGAGTTTTTATAATAAAAACTAACTTGAGTTCAAGTATTACTGTGCAGGTAATTAACCCAAGACTCGTGACAAAAGAATTATAAAAGCAGAAGGGCCAAAGTGAAATATTTTCAAATATCCGTTAATGGACCAATCACAACGGCCGGATTTTATTAAGATTAATTAGTTACGAGATTAGTTTAATCTTTGTATTAAATATCAATGTATTACAATACAAATCATTCAATTCAATACAAAGTTAATTATGGTTAAACCAGATTAAAGAAATAACACTTAAACTGTCTTCTCCTTAACGACAGTTTATTCCGGTAAAAGCCCCTTCTCCAGTGGGCGACGAACCCTAGCCAGCAATCTGGCAACTCCGCAGCACTTCGACCGTCCCCGGCTTGAGGAAGGCACTACATTATCGGCTACGCCTCCTCCACGACCCGAAGTTTATATTATATTTATAAAATAGCAAGAAAAACAGGAAAGTTTAAGAATATTTACTCACCCTTACGGGCTAACATAGTCGTGTTGCCATATTTTTTATGTTTTGTTTTGTTTTGATTTAATTCAAATAATTAAATTGAAATAATAATCATTAATTTTCCATTAAATTAAATATGTTAATTATTAAAATTATTATTTATTTAAAAATTCATGATTATTTATTTAATTATTTGTTAAATAATTATTAATTAATTAATTAATTTTTTTTTAGATTTTAAAAATACCATGTTTTGAATAATTTATTTAGTTATATCATAATTTAAATACCATGTTTTGAAATAAATTAAAAATATTTAATATTGTTCTTAATTGCCGCTTTTTAATAAATTTATGAATTATTTAATTTACTGTTTATAAATGTTTTAAATAATTATTTAATTGATTATTTTTAAATAATTTATAAAATGATTTAATTAAGTAAATAATTTATATAATGTTTTAATTAACTAATTAAATTATTGTGTTGTTGACTTTTGTAGGTTTTGAAAAATCAAGAATTCAAAAAATTGAGATTGAAGTAAGTTCTATTGCGGTATGAAATTATAAATGTTTATTTAATCATTTCATTTTAAAAATATTTAATTAATTTGCATGTTATTATAAATTTGTTAATTATTAATTATTAAATTAAATGATTTTAATGATTTTAAATTCTATGAATAATGATTAATTTGCATGAAATTATTAATTTGTTAATTAATAATTATTAAATTGAATCATTTTAAATTGTATCAATAATGATTAATTTGCATGAAATTATTAATTAATTAATAATAATTAAATTGAATGATTTTAATGATTTTAAATTGAATCAATAATGATTAATTAATTCGCATGAAATTATAGAAATGTAAATGAATAATTATTAAATTTAATGATTTTAAATTGAAATAATAATTATTAATTTGCCATGAAATTAATATTGTTAATTAATAAAAATATTATTTGTTTAAAAATGAATGATTATTTAATTATTTGATAATTAATAATTAATTAATTAATTTTTTAGATTTTAAGAAATTCCACGTAGAGTGAAGCAATTACCTCGTAAGAGGGCTCTACCACCCAATCCCCAAGATGCTTTCCGGTTTTATCTCCCGGTTCATCCAGCACCGGCACCTGTACGTCCCGCACCGCCGGCACCTGTTCGTCCAGCACCGGCCCCTCCCGCACCGCCGACACCTGTTCGTCCAGCACCGGCCCCTCCAGTTGCGCAACCAGCAACTCCGAAGAAAGTCGTTTATGAAACGGATTCGAAATAGTTCAATAATTAACTAGATTTTCCCAAAAAAATTGAACTTAATATTAATTGAAATATAATTAATATTGTAATAGTCAATTAATTTTTATCTAATTAATTATAATTCGATAAAAATTTTATTTTTTAGGATAATGTCGAACATCATGAAAGTACCCGATAAAGCTTGGATGAGTTTAGATCGGTTTTCGAAAGAATACGGTGAAGGGTTAACAGCTTTCACTAATTTCGTCATTTCGAATTCGACTCACCCAGAAGGTTATTTACTTTGTCTATGCTCGTCCTGTACGAATAGTGAAATGATTCCTATAAAGGAGATGAAGAAACATGTTTTCATAAATGGTTGGTTGAAACATTACGATGTTTGGACGCGTCACGGAGAGTTACCGAGTAGATATGGTGAGAAAAAAGTGAAACGAAAAAAGACAGTGCTGGAAATTGGTAACGATGTGATTGGATTGGTTCGTGCAGTTTACGGAGAATATGTAGTTTAGAATACAGTTGACGAAGATTTTTTCGAAATAGAACCTCTAGAATACGAGTCTGTCCATGAAGATTCAGTCGATGTAGATCCAGTCGACGAAGATCCAGTCGACGAAGATCCAGAGCACAGATATGACGAATCGTTCTTACGCCGTCTAAAAATGGGTGAAGAACAGTTATATCCAGGTTGCACAGAGTTTTCCAAACTATCATTTATCTTGAAATTGTATCAGTTGAAATGCGACAATCATTGGAGTGATAAAAGTTTTCAGAAATTATTATCCATCATGCGTTTTGCTATTCCAAATGGGGAGTCGACCATTCCGAAAATCATGTACCATGCGAAATCGGTAGTTCGTGACCTGAGCCTCAATTATACGAAAATCGATCCATGTCGCAACGATTGTATTTTATATCGAAATGAGTATGCAGACGTAGAAACTTGCCCGAATTGCGGAACATCTAGGTAGGTCGTCGAAGACGTTTAGAAAAACAAACGTATTCCAGCGAAACGTCTTCGTCACTTTCCGTTGATTCCACGTTTGAATAGATTGTATCTGTGTTCTAAAATTTCTGAAGACATGATATGGCACCATTCCAAACGTAAAGACGACGGATTTTTTCGGCATCCAGCTTTTGATGTATGTACGCAGAAATCTTTTAAGATGTTTGCATCACTTCTGTGGACGATACATGATTATCCAGGATACGGTGATATATCAGGGTAGAGGTTAGCCTGTGCAGTATGTAAGAATGATACTGAAAGTATTCGTTTAGAGCATGAAAAGAAAGAGAGTTTTATGGGACATCGTCGATTTCTAGATATGAAACATTATTATAGAAGCGATAAGAAAAGTTTCAATAATCAGATCGAAACTAGAGTTGCCCCTAAACGTCTGACGGGTTCTGAAATATATAGTCAAACTTATCCATTTCGAGTTTCAGTAACTTTTGGTAAAACATCGAATGTACCAAAAGATTGTAGACCGTCGACGAAAAGAACGAAGAAAATACCATTGCCCAAAGGATGGAAAAAAATGAGTATTTTTTTCGAATTACCGTATTCGAAAACGTTGCTTCTACGATATAATATTGATGTTATGCACACCGAAAAGAATGTATGTGACAATATTTTGAACACTATTTTGGAAATGGATGGTAAAACGAAAGATAATTTGAACGCGAGGTTCGATATACAATCGATGGGAATCCCAAAAGAACTTCATCCTATTCGACGGGGAGAAGAATGAGACATTCCGAGTGCGTGTTTCAACTTAACGACGAAAGAAAAGATATTATTTCTGTCAGTGTTTAAATTCCTTCGAATTCCCGATGGATATTGTTCTAACATTTCTAAAAACGTGAAAATGAAAGAAAAAAATTTTATCGGATTGAAAAGTCACGATTGTCACGTTATAATGCAACAGTTACTTCCTATTGCATTACGAAAATCGACAAAACCTGTAGTGACTTCGGTTCTCGTTGAACTTTGCGGATATTTCCACGATATTTGTTCGAAGGTGATCGAAATCAAACTTATGGAACGATGGGAGAAAAGAATTATATATACATTATGTAATCTTGAGAAAATCTTTCCTCTCGGTTTTTTTACTGTAATGGTTCATCTGACAGTCCATCTAGCAACCGAAGTGAAAATAGCTGGACCGGTAAATATCGATGGATGTATCCGATAGAGAGGTATATATATTTATACAATTATAAATAAATTTATAATTAATATGTCTTGATCATACAATATATATTCTCATTTTAGGTATCTTTTGACTTTAAAAAATTATGTGACCGTACGTAGTCACCTGGAAGGATCTATTGCGGAAAGTTATCTTGTTGAAGAATCAATGACATTTTGTTCTCGGTTTTTACAAAATGTCGAGACAAAATCAAATCGGCCAGATAGGTATATCGATGGGTTTTTAAATGCACCGACTGATATAACGTTGACTACTTTACAACAGAAACAGTTGCATCAATGTATATTGTTTGACTTTGAAAGTGTCGAACCATATCGAAATAAACACTTGAAGCAATTGAAAGTTATGTTTCCAAAACACACACAGCTCCGTCTGAAAAATTTACACTTCAAACAATTTGCGGAATGGTTTAAGAAACACATGTCCGAAGCTCAACAATCTGACACAGATTTAAATTCTGTTTCCCGCGGACCAAGTTGTTTTGCTTCAATTTATAGTGGTTACATTATGAATGGATTAAAATTTCAGAACTCAGAATTGACAAATCGTAGATCGACGCAAAATAGCGGTATTTTTCTATCGGCTACAACATCAACGTATGCTAAATCTCCAAATGATGCTCCGTTGGTAGCAGAAATTGAATATCATGGATTATTAGAAAATATTTTCGAAATTTGCTACGGTCACACGACTAAATATTGTCTGTTTGAATGTAAGTGGTACGATCCTGGAAAAGCAGGTACTAAAGTAGATGATTTTGGTGTCGTTTCAGTGAACACCACACGGGGAAAATTTGGAAAGGAACCTTTTATTTTGGCAAATCAGGCTCAACAATATTTCTACATTCAAGATCCGGTAGAATCTGAATGAAGTTCAATCCTTAAAATACCAAATAGAGATATTTTCGATGTCGATAATGATGATTGTTGTAATTAAATTATAAAGTATTACATTACAATATAATTTAATATTTTGAATGTAATATTATGTTGATTATAAATATTTTTTTTTCAGTAAAAAATGAGTCGACCACTTGCAATCGTCGAACGATATAAACGACTAAATCAGATTCAACGTATAGTTTTTACAAAAACATAGATTATTATTGTCGTGTTTTTGCTTGTTTCCGTTGCGGAGTCAACGGTCATCATTTTCACAACTGTCCAAAAATATGGTTGACAAATCCTCAAACAATAGAAACCGGTCATATTTTAGTGTTAGGATACGAAGATAGAGTGTTGAATGATTGTGGTGGCACACATTCATTCAAAATCGAATACAACTCTTCTCACGACGACTTCGAAGATTTGTTGTGTCTAATAATAAAGAATGTAAATTACAATAGGAAAAATGTTTGGTTGTTGTGTCAGACCAAAACCCCATATACGGGTGTCTGACTATGTATTTAAAATAACTAATTTTATTTTAAAATTTAAATATTTCAGATTATTTTTACTTTTTTCGTTCTGATCGGTGTGATAACACCATTCATGGCATTGGCGATGGTTACATCCCGTCGCTCTTTTGAAGAGTCAAGCTCAAGTGGTCAGTTCATTTTTCATATTTTAAATATTATCATGATTTCTATTAAATTTTAAATATGTAAATTAATTAGATGCGAGACCATCCACATCGAATGTGCTTCCACAGAAGAAGGGTCGTGGTCGCACAAAAGACCCCCCCCCCATAACCATCCAGAAAAAGGTACGAAATGGAAGGTCATGTTTGACAACACGAACCAAGCGACGGATAAAATAGCGAAGAAATTAACCACAAGAATGACTCTTTTAGCAAAAGACCATACTCTCTTCCCGTACGACATTGAGTGACGTCATCAACCACAACAAAATTTTCAGGACGCGTTAAAAATATTAACTGTAAGTATATATATTTTTTATAATATTTATTAATTTTTCAAAACTTATAAGTTTTGAATATGTAGGCTGAATATGATTTAAGTGGAAGCAAAGCTGCACAAACTTATATCAATGGTAGGTTGAACAAACTCTGGAGGAGCAACCATTATTCTTTGGTTAAAACTTATGGCTCTGATTCTGATATAAGAGAAAAAGATATTTTAGCGACTCTTCCACCGTATGTCAGCAAACCTCAATTTCTGAATAAATTGAGACAACATCGATCAGAAAAAGAAAAGGTACGTATATGTATATATATATATTTATTATATTAATAAATTTTGAAACTTATTATTTTTTATAATTTCAGTAAATTTCCGAGATAAATACCGCGAACCGAGCGAATCAAATGACACATCACGCTGGTTCAAAAGGATTAGCGCAAAAACGTCATGAATTGGTAATTTATTTATAATTTATATCTAATTTTTTTATATATTAATGAATTATGTGAAAACAAGGAAGGAGTGAAGTCGAAGCTTGGTCAGAGACTTTACAGATGACATATAAAGGAAGCGATAAAGTTGTAAGTCTTTTTTTAAAATTATTTATATTTTATAATTTCTATTATCATTGTTTGATTTTGTTATTCTTTCAGCTTGAAGCCACAGAATTTATCAAAAGTCAAGAGGCAAAATCGTGGGCTGAATCTGAAGCAATGACTCCATTTGTAAGTTTCATTGATTATTTTAAACATATTTCGCATTTCTTATTTATTTACTTTTTATAATGCAGCAATTTATCGAAGCGACGGTCAACAAGACTTTCGGAAAAAATAAAAAAAATAGAATCATAGGAATTGGAGAAGCTGCCAGTATGGTGAGCACAACGAACGAAAGATGGACTTCTCCAAATTGGAAAGGAAAAGAATCGATCTCCGAAAACACGACTACTGATGCAACACCAGATGCAGTTTGGTTGGAAAAATTTAAAGAATTGGAGGTATTTTAAATATATTACAATAATTTTGTTGATTATCGAACTCATTTTTGTTTTCATTTTCAGAACAAGTGTAACGAGAGTCAGAAAGACGTCTCCAAATACAAGAAGAAGTTCAATGCAATGAAATCTTATATGAAGAAACTCAATAAGACTTTGAAGACTTCCGGACTCGACATGACGCATATGGCTTCCACTTCAAAGTCCACCATACCGTCTGCATTCGAATCAGATATTTCGGATTCTGATTCAGAAGACTCGATTTCAGACGAGTGTTGATTACAAAATTTGTATTTGCTTATTCAAACTTCGAATGTTTAACGATTCTATAATTTAGTTTATTTTTAATAAAAAACATCGATTTCAAATTCAATTTAAAAATCGTTTTCTGAAATATCGATTTCTATTTCAAAAAGCAACGATTCAAACGCAAAATATGAAATCCTGTTTAAAAAAAAAATTAAACAAACATTGTATGGCGGATTTCCGCCATCTATACTCTTCTACTAAGTTTTAGATGGCGGAAATCCGCTATCTAAATATGGGACAATCGACCTCTCCCACGAATAGATGGCGGATATCCACAATTTATAAACTTAGGGAACCGCCTGCTGTACTTCAGATGGCGGATTTCCGCCATCTAATGTTACAAAAATAGTCGGCGGACATCCGTCATCAATAAAATTAACCGCCATTAATGAATTGACGTCAAACTTTTTCCGCGTCATATTTTAGATGGCGGATTTCCGCCATCTAAAACTTTTCAGTTCCCGCGAAATTTTCAGATTAGATGACGGTGGCGGATTTCCGCCATCTATACAATTTTTGGTGGGAAATGGAGATGGATAATAGATGACGGTCTTTAGATGGTGGTTATGGGGTTTTAATGGCGATGTCCAAGATGGCGGATTTCCGCCGACGATCACTTTAGATGGCGAAAATTCGTCATCTAAAGACCGCCATACAAGGTCTTATTTCTTGTAGTGGCGGGACCGGGACGAACCGTCTCGTTCTCACCCCTACCTCAGGGGATAATACCAAATTTTTTTCAATATGCCCTTTAGAAAAAGCACATCAATTACCATTTATTAGAAGAAATGTTATAGCTAAAGAACCACTAAAAATATTATATATATACCTATGGGGTCCAACACCTGTTATAACTTCTGTAGGAAATTTCAAGTTTTATGTTTTTATCATAAATGAGTGTACTAGATTCATTTGGCTCTATCCAATAAATAATAAATCAGACATGCAAACAACAGGGCCTGGTTGGAGACATGCAAATTCTAGAGGTAGCTAGGGAGATCTGTCAATGACTTGCTAATTAAATCTAAAATACCAAATGAATACTGTCAATAAGTTTTCTCCTCAGCTGCATATATAAAATATAATCAACAGACTAAAAACACCCTATATATTCTAGAAAACAAAAGTCCATATGAAACACTGATGAAAAGACCACCAGATTATTCGCTGATGAAAATCATAGGGTGTGAGTGCTATTCCTTACTATTAAAAGAAGGAAGACAAACTGATGCCTAAATCCAAAAAATATGTATTTCTAGGTTATGCTACTCAGCAAAAAGGATATAGGTGTCTAGACGTTCACTACCAGATTACTGACTTTTAGCGACGGCCAGAATCCGTCGCTAATCATCAAAAATCGTCGCTAATTCTTCGCTGAAAGTCGTCTCGCTGATTTTTTTAGGGACGGCATTTATATCCGTCCCTAATTATTAGGGACGGATTCTGGCCGTCCCTAATTAGAATTCAGGGTTAGATAAGATTATGACCAAGCCGTCCCTAAGCCGTCGCTTATTTTTTCCCACGCCAAGTGTTTGGTGTCCAAATTTTCATTGTCGTCCATAAATTTCAAAATAGCCGTCCCTAAGCCGTCCCTAGGCCGTCGCTAAATATTGAGTTCGACAAAATTTTTTAGCCGAAACTAATGGCTCTCTAGAAGCCTTACACATCCATTCTCTACTTGAAAATAGACAATCATTTACAAATACATTCATTCATTCAAACACATTCATTCAAAATAGACGTTTATTCAAATTAACATTCATTTAAATTTTTATTCATAATACATTCAAAGTACATTAATAATAATAAAACTAATTATTTTTTAATAAACCTTGAAGATCTAAAGGAGGATTCGGAGGATTATTACCTGGAACGATCGTTTGGCTTGTGCTCGTGTTCGTGCTCCTACTTGTGTTTCCCTTTTAAATAATAATAAAATAATTTAAATCGATTAACTAAATGTTTATAATAAGAATTTTAATAAGTATTGAATAACTTACTTCATAGTAGCGATTTCGTCTAACAAGTCTTTCTGTTTTTGTATCAAGGCCGTCATTTGTTGGTTAACCGTCTCGAATCTCTGGTTAACGGCCGAATCTAATCTCTGGCTAACGACCGTCTCTAATTGCATGTTCACGGCTTTTTGGGCTTTTTGAACTCGATTATCGAATTCTTCTTTTTTCTTATTTTCTATTTCTTCTCTTGTTTGGCGATTCAATTTAGCTTTGGATTTCTTTGGCGTCAATGAATTGTCCCCCGGTCTCAATCCGAGAATACGGCCCTTTGTTTAGCCTCCTGTAGCCTTAATCCAAGCTTCCAGACTGTCATCAGTGAATAGCGTCTTTTTTCGCCTGTAGGAGATCGATCCTTGTGTTGACATATCTTCTTCGTCTGTTGACTCCTCATCCTCGTCTTCATCTATTGTTTGTTGTTTATCCAAAATTTCTTTTTTGTACGTTTCATAATCCGACTATTATAAACATTAAATAAATGAATTAATAATGAAAAAAAAAGAAATTACAAAATATTGATATTTAAATATGTACCATTAGAGCCTTGCCTCTATCGTTTATCGGATAATACGTGACCATAAAAGATTCTGTGAATGAAGTTGGACGAACGAGTTTCAAACTTTATATCATGAAAAAATGAATTAGTTGAAAAAAAAGTGAACAAATTAGATATTTAATAATTTTACTAATGATTGAGTGTTAGTTTCAACGGATGCCGATCCTCCTTTATAGACGATGTATCCTTTATTACTTGTACGGCGGTTTTCAGAATTCTTCTTGGACTTTTCTTAAAATTCGCTTGACAAGAACTCCGTCATCATTCTTTCCCATTGGTTCTTTCGCAGGTATCCGGGAGGAAAGTTCTTGCAACTGTCGTATAGGGTACCCACACATGCTAGCTTCTTCACATGTTCCTGGGCTTTCATCCATTTAGGATAGTTCATTATCAAATATTTGTCGAACGCGGTTTGAGTATAATCGTTATCTTCGAAAGTGAAAAATGTCTAAAAGCGAAAAATAAGTTGTTAATATTTCTAACTAATTAGAAATATGAAAAAAAAGTAAACCAAATTTAAAGATTACCAGAAATTTATTCCAGACTAGAGTCTTGCTCTTCTCACTCCATTCAGCTCAATAAATCTTATCGTCAGAAATGTTTGGTTTCACTATACATTCGATTTGTTTTCGGATTCTGTTTGGGAATGATCTATATAGGTTGATGTTTATTAATATTTTAAAAATAAATATATTCAATTTAAAAATACTTACCCGCAAGCCAGTATCTGGCCTTGAAGTGGTTTCGAAGGTTGAGGAATTCCCTTCGAAAATGTTCTTGTTGTAATCCTAGAAATAACCTCATCATTGTCAGGTTGTCCTCGTCCCCTAGAAGTACGTCCCCGTGCCGTTCTTCCACGTACCATATCTGAAAAATAAAAATATAAATTAAACACGATAATAGAAGTATAATAATATAAAAATAATAGAAATATAATAAAATAGACTTACAATTAAATTAAAAACTCATTTCATTGTCACTAGATGAATCATTATTATCAGTACTATCATTATCATCATAACTATATTCACTATCATTATTACTATCATTGGTATCATTGTTCGATTCTTCGGTAAATCCATGACTGCTCACTGGGATATCATCGATTTGGTTGTCATTGTTGATGACGTTCATATCGTATTCACTGAAATCGTCTTGATATGTATCCAAATCTTTTCCAGAAATATCGATTGTATCTCGAGCTTTCGTTCTAAAGACCGTGTGTCAATCGCTAAATTTTTCAGAAACACTCGGTATATAACACACTTGGTCTGCTTGCCATGCGAAAATGAAAGGTTCATATGCTCTAAGTTTAGAATGTGTATTGATCGTCACCGTTTTGAATTTATCTGTTTTCATACATTTGTGAATATCAAACCAAACACATTTGAACATACAAATTCGAGTGTCATCGCCAAGAAAATCAAGTTCTACAATTTCTTGGAAAACCCCGTAATAGTTATTTTCATCGTCTCCATACGAAGAAGATCCTCGAACCATTACGCCACTGTACTGTGATTTCTTGTTCTCATTTTCGCTTTTCAAAAGAAATTTAAATCCATTTACAATATATTTTTCGTAAGTAACAATTTCTTTACTCGGACCTTTTGCAAGAATACGTAGACGTGTGTCTTCAGCATCATTCATTTGATTTTTTAACCATTGATAAATTCTGAATCAGTTTTCTGTTGTAATTCTTCGTCAGACATGTTTGGGTATGTTTCCAACAATTCTTCTTCAAATTTTCTGACGAACGGTTCCACTTCATCGCAATTGAGGAGCACATATATCATTATGGCAGTGTATTCTCTATCTTCTAAATATCTACGGTCACCACCTCCTAAGGCGCGACCTTGTTAAGCGAATATCGACAAACGACCAGCAGATTCAATTACTCCACCGTCAAAGTTTCTCGATTTTCTGCTAAATCTCGATACGAATGTACTGTCAAAGTATATTGAGCAAAATGTGCATAATTCTTCAGCAATGTAGACCCTTCGACATATGTCTTATTGCGAACTTTCTTTTTTAATAAAAACATAAATCTGAAAAAAGAAATATATATCAAATCGATATATATAACACTATGATTTTCGAGAAAAAAACTAAATTACCTCTCATATGGGTACATCCATCGATATTGGACAGGTCCACCAACTTCAGCTTCGTATAGAAGGTGAATCAACAAATGCTCCATTGAATCGAAAAATGAAGGTAGAAATATTTTTTGGTTTCCATTGAACGTGGTTTCTTTTTTGGATCATCATGTTTATCCCAATTCGTGTAGTCACTCATAAAACCGAATCTGTAAAGATAAACTCCCATCGTATCTTGATCTTGCTTACTCAAGCAACAACATTAACCACAAGGACATCTGTCCTCTTTCACCAATGGAGCTAGAATTGGTGAAGGCAAAATTCAAAAATTCACAGACACCCTCAACAAATGAGTCGGTGATTTGTCTTTTGTTATCTAATCTCTTGTACATCCAACTTCGATCTTCGTCGATCATTCTACAAAAGAGATAGAAAATACGCGCTTAGTTTTTGAATGCACGTAAACGATATAATTTTAATTAATGACAATCTAAATTTTGCCACAACCTTATTGTAATTTCAATTCCACTATAATTTAGCCAACCTAAATAAAGAATTTCATTCAATATATAATAAAAATATTTCATTCAACTAAAACAAAATTTATAGTTACCAAAACAAAAATTTCGCATAAGTTTATTAAATTATTGTTCAACTAACTATAATTATCATTGACACTCATCCTATCGTTGTTTTCGACGGATTTATCGTCGCTAGAAATTACTATAGTGTTCGGATAGTTGGACGTAACCGAAACTTCTGAAACCAGGGAAGATTCGGTTTCGCAGTCAAAGGAAGGATGGTTGCTTCACTCTCATTATGATTGGCGGATGATGAGAGCTCGAAGGACCTACCGCCCGTGGCACATACACTGGATCTGGCTGAAATGGAGGTACAAAAGGTACAGGTACTGTTGCAGGTACAACAAGAACTTGTGGACGCACTTCCAGAACACGTACCGGAAATGGAGGTCTGCGCGTTATCTGTTTTTCTCTCCTTCCCATTATGTTATATCAAACAATTTATTTAAATTATACATTCAAAATATTGACTAAACAATAATTAAGTAATGAATTTAAAAAAACTAGATTAATAAACTAAAATGATAATTGCAATAAGAAATCAGAAATCGAGAATAGGGGAGTTTGGAATAAACCTGTGAATTTGGAAATAACTTGTGAGTTTGGAAAAAACCCTTGAGTTTAACACCAACACCTGTGAGTTTGGAATAAACTATATCAAATTACAGTTTGCATTAATTGTTTCAATTTTTTAAAATTTTGCGACATACAAATGAAACAAAAGCAAATAAAATTAAACCTGCAAATAAATATACGACACAAGCAACCTTCTAGGATTGTGTATTCTAACACAATCTTAAGCATATGATATTAAAAAATTCATAAGTCGATTGAAGATGTTAACAAGATGTAGAAATATTCTGAAGAAAAATTGAAATGAGATTATATGATATGACATGCAAAATAGTGTATAACTCATAAACATATGAGTAAAATTGGGGAGAGTTGGGAGAATATCAATTTGGTTAAATTATTATTTCAGAATTCACTACTATTATATACAACTGATTAAAGATCTAGAAAGGAAAAAAACATTAGTTTGGTCTTAATTAAAATTCTTATATGAATTAAAAGTAAAATTTAATGTCTAAGTTCCACTTGATTGATTTTTAGTTAATATTATTGAATGTGCAAATAGTTTGTTTTGTCAAAAAATTAAAATCTAAATATTTTCCACGAACTTAATTTTACAGTTTGACAAAAAAGAGAGTAGTGACTAGAGCAGTGTAAGTATGCAACCCACTTTTTGCATAATACTGATCACGTGCATTATGCATGAATAATGAATCAACCTAAAGACATGTTTAGTCTCTGCACATGATAGCATTTTTAATATACATTCTGCCTTAGTCAAATTTTAAATTTCATCAATAGTTCTGGTATGAATGTATTTTCACATTTCTTGTTGAGGCCATGTGTATTGTGATTTGTGAGTTACTGAGTATAAATTTAAGTGAGGATTAATCTTAATTTATACGACTTTAATGCCCACGACTTCTATCACTGTTGTCATTTTAAATTTGGAGACTTCGGATTAAGCTTTTATTTACTACAATTCAGGTGCTTGTAGAGTACAGAAATTAGGATCCAGATCATGTAGAGTGGGCTAAAGCTTTGAAGGAAATATATCAACCTGGGCTTCACGATTTTTTCAAGAGTTTTTATCCTCTTGGTTCATCTCCAAATTATTCTAAAATTCATTTATCCCTCCCTGATATAACTTTTTACAAGAAGATAAATAACAGCAAAATACAACAAACCATTAAAAAAAAAACCAGTCAATTACAGTAAGAAGAGAATTCTAAAACTCCAGAGAAGCAGATCATATTTGGTATGGTTGTTTGGGTAAAACCCAACTGAATTCATCATTCAACCTGTATTTCTAAATTCATCAATCAACCTGTATTAAACCTATATTTGTTAAACTGTATGAATCTGAATTCTATCAGAATTAAATGTATGTGTATGAAACTGTATTAAACCAATTAATCAATCTGGATTCTTATTTCTAAACTCCCAAAAGAAAAGAAAAAATTGTAAAATATGAATTCTATCTATAATTAAAATATGTAATCTCTAATAACATGTTTCGTTCCAACATAGAATATGTAATCTCTAATAATATTTTCAGTTAAAACAGAGAATTAAAACACTTATACCGAGTGGCCGAAGTGATGATAAATTCCACCGGAAGATGAACCCACCGGACGAAATTGCTGGAGAAGTCGACAAGAAATAATGGAGTAGGTCGACGAGAAGAAATAGCCACTGCTAAACGGAGTTTCGCCGGCGAAATCGTAAAAATGGGAGAAATCGAGAGTGCGAAAGGGGAGATATCGGGAGTGAGAAAGGGGTTAGGATTTGGGATTTTAATTTTTGGGGGTTTAATTGGTATAGGATTTTAGGGGTTTTCGGTAAATTTATTTATTTATTTAGGTTTTATTTTTTGTAAGGTTTCTTTTAACTTTCATTTCTACAAGTTCTAGGTTCTAAAACAAAATATCTCTAAATTTAGGGACGGCTTCTTCATAGGCCATCCCTAATGATCACGTTTAGAGACGGCTTTTAAGTAATCCGTCCTTAAATATTTTCCACAAAAACCCTCGATATATTTAGGGACGGCTTACTAAAAAACCGTCTCTAATTTTAAAGGGCGGCGACGGTTCATCGGAGAGCCGTCGCCAACCATTAACGAAAAATCATAATTAAGGACGATTTTTGCAAGCCGTCCCCAGACCGTCCCTAGCATCGTGGAATTTTCACGAAATCCTTCTTCAGATTTAGGAACGGCCAGAATCCGTCTCTAAATGTCTGTTTTCTTGTAGTGATTAATGAAACCAGAAAGTTTAGGATTTGTCGAAATGTGATGTTTAATGAGAATTCCTTCCCATTCATTGAATCTTTAAAAACAATGAATACTCAATCCAAACCTAGAAGACCAGTAGAATTGGTATCTCAGACAAGGATACCAATCACATACTCAAATGAATCATTAAATGAAAATATAACTGAAATATCAAATGAGATATCTAGCTTAGACAGGAATCATTCTGATTCTCTGTCTAACAGAGAGATAACTCATCAAGTCAGTAGCTTAGATAGGAATCAATCTGATTCTCTATCTAACAGAAATCAAATAAGTAGTGTCCCAAACAATATCAGGTCAGAGTCTAACTTAGATAGGTCTAATGACAGTTTAGAACCTATTCCATTAACTGTCACCTCTGACACTGAAAATAGGGTTAATTTGGAATTAAATCCAAATATAAACCCATCTACCTCTGAAGCTCAAATTCAGAGGGTTCTTCCTTTATCAGATCTATAAGAAGATCAGCAAGAGAGAAATTTCCAAATGTATTATATAAAGATTATGACTTGACTACTAATAAAATATGCAATAATACAAATGTTTCTAATGATATTATTGAGCCTACATGCTTTTCACATGCTGACAAACACAGGTGTTGGAAGGAGGTAATGGAAGAAGAAATGAAGGCTATTAGAAAAATAATACTTGGGTACTAGTACCAAAGGAAGGATATATTAATGTGATTGGCTCTAAGTGCGTATATATGGTGAAAAGGAGATCTTATGGAAGCATAGAGAGGTGTAAAGCCAGGTTGGTAGCACAGGGTTATAATCAGGAAGAAGGGGTGGACTTTCAGTACACATATAGTCCATTGGTGAAAATATCAACATTTAGGACTGTTTTATCAATTGCAGTGACTCATGGGTGGCCCTTAAAGCAACTTGATGTGAGAAATCCTTCTTGAATGGCACATTACATGAGAATGTATATACATGAAACAACCCAAGGGATATGAAGATAAGAATAGGCTAGGGGATGTATATCTACTTCAGAAAGCATTATATTGGCTCAAACAGGCTCCTAGGGCATGGTACCTTAGATTACATCAGTATCTCATCTCTGAGAATGTCAAGAACTCAAATGCTGATGCTTCTCTCTTCTATAAGGTAGATGGTAAATTCAAGCTATTAATCCTGGTATATGTAGATGACATTGTGGTGATAGGATCAGATGAAGGGGAGACTAAGCTTTTTCTTGGGGATCCAATGTTGTTTGTGAAAAAGTTGTGTGAAATTTTCAAATGCAGAGATATGGGCAGACTAAGCTTTTTCTTAGGGATTCAATGTGTGTACCAGGGAGAGAATATGGTCCTATCTCAGGAGAAATATGTGAAGGAGATATTAGAGAAGTTTGGGTATGATAAATCAAACTCTGTAAGGACACTGATGAAGCACGAAATCTGCTACCATTAGGCTCGCGAGGTTGCGAGGAGGGCCGGAGGCTTTGGAGTCCACGACGCGCGCTCTACGTCAATGTACCTGCAGAAGTGGAGGGGAGTTGGCGACTCAGGCTCCTTGGTTGCTCTGGTGTGGTGTGTGTCAAGTGGGAATGACTTGGGAGTGGAGGACCCCCAAGGACCCCTATAAAAGGGGTCCTGGGGGCGTTTCCCCATTCATTAGCGTGGGGCCCACTCCATTATGGTGCCTTATTAAGGGTGTCATAATGACGTGGACCCTCCCAAGTAACGGTTGGGAATCGGCGACTCAGGTATGGGAGTCGCCGATTCAGAGGTGGAGTCGCCAACTCCCTTATGGTCAGGTCCTCGGTCTACCAGACCCTGTTTGGAGTCGGCGATGCAACCCTGGAATCGGCGACTTGGTAGTCCCAGTCGGCGATTCCCAGGTGTTGCCTTGAATACTTGACGTAGACACTTCCTCCGCACTGTGGAACTCTCCGGGGGTCCGACATAAAGCGACAGAACCCTAGTCCTTGTTGAAGGGCGTTGCTGGGAGTGACTGACGTAATCAGGCATGTCTCACCAGTACTCCCCCCTGAAGAGAGTACAAGAAACATGCGTGTACTGCCAGTATCCCCCCCCCAAGCAAGGCGATCCGCATCAAGGCCAAAGCGACAAGATGGGATTTAGTCATTGCGTTCACAACAACACAAATGACTCTGCGTGATCCATGCACTATCAGATGGATTGATTTACTATCAGAATCTAGTTCCAGACCAGCGGAACTACGTGTTTATAGTCCTAATTTGATCAGGAGTGACTTTTGCTGTGGATTCTGGCCGAAACGACAGAATGCTTGGATTCACTATCAGAATCGGGTTCTGGCCGAAGCGACAAAATGCGTGGATTCACTATCAGAATCTAGTTCACTATTAGAACTGATGTTTATAATCCACCCTGATCAAGAGCGACTTTACGTCCGCAACGACGGTTACCCCATAGGCCAAAGCGCAAGATGGGTCGAGATCATTAAGGCCAAAGTGACAAAATGATCTCCAAGTGTATCAAGGCCGAAGCGACAAGATAGAAGAATTATTGAAGCCAAAGCGATAACATAATTCTTGGTCCATTAGGGCCAAAGCGATAAAGTGGACCTGAATCTATTAAGGCCAAAGCGATAAAATAGATTGACTCACTATCATAGTCTGGTTCACTATTAGAACCTTTCCTGTAAAAAAGAAAACATCCTGCAAAATAACTAGATCAGTCTAAAGGATATATTTATTGATTTACTGACCTTGCCGTGTGAAGCTGCCTCTCATGCTCCTCCTCCTTATGCTCAATAAATCCTTGATTGATCTGGCCGAAGCGACAAATCTATCATGCTCAAAATGTGACAGTTTATGGCCGAAGCGACAGAAGTGTCGGGAGAGTTTGTGATACTCCCCCTCGAAATGTGATGACTTCTGTCCAAAGTGACAAAAGTGTCGAGAGAGCTTGTGATACTCCCCCTCGAAAGTCATGCCATTGTGACACATAACTTTTGGAATGAATAGTTTTCCGAAATATTTGATTTTGATTGTCAATGAGCTATCTTTTGTTTTTTCTTTATATAAATTACCCTTTAAATTGTAACTAAGGCCCGAAACTAGATTTACAAGTCGTAATTTAGCCACTCTACACGTAAATTAGGCTCTGCTAACCCTATTGCTAGCCACTCTGGACGTAGACTTGGTCGTACGAATCGTAACTCAACCTACGGTTAAATTTGCGGATAATTTATACTTTCATATTAACGTAGAGTTGTAGAAGATAGCGCGAATGACAAATCCGAAGGATGCAAATATTTCAAACTCGAGGGTTACGTTTGTAATTTCCAATTACAACTTAAGTTTGAACCCTGATGCGGGAGAGAGCTTGTGATACTCTCTCTTGAAACGTGACGACTTCTGGCCGAAGCGACAGAAGTGTTGGAGAGAGCTTGTGATACTTCCTCCTGAAGATGTGTTGTTGTTTACCCTGAGTCGGTGACTGGGTGCCCCGATCGTCGACTCCTAAGTTTTGGGTAACTGTGAGGGTTGTTTTGAAATTTTTCCTTTTGAGTCGGCGACTCCCTCTGGGAATCGTCGACTCTTGATTGTGGAACGTAGGATCTCTCAGAAGATCCTTGGAGATATTTGGAGAATTTTTGCAAATTTCTAGGGGGTTTTTGCAATTTCCCCAGGGGCTATAAATAGTGGTGAGCGCTTCACACTCCACTTTTCCCCAATTCGAATTTTGACGACTTCTGGCCGAAGCGACAGAAGCGTCGGGAGAGCTTGTGATACACCCCCTTTTGAAATATTTTGATATTTTTGTAATTTTTGGATACTCCAAATGATTTTTTATCTATTAAGGCTTTAGCGACAGAATAGATTTTCGTATGTGGGTACTTAGAACCTCTTGGGGTTAGGTTCATTTGTACTTAGAATATGATTTTGTGACCATCACTTAGACTCGTGGGTCGTAAGCTAGGTCAGAGCAATGGGTATCATCCAGCCAAAGCGATGGATGATTTATGAGGTTGCAGAGGCGGACGTCATCCAGCCGAGGCGATGGATGATTGATCCGTCTGAAGCGATGGGTGATTATTCTAAATATGATATTGCATATATATCTCTATGGATTAAAGAGAGATTTATTTAGAATAATATCGCTATTGAGAATACATAAGAATAGTATGAGTGACAGACAAAAAGGATTAACGTATTTTTTGGTCGCTGGTTACCACTGACAGAAGCATAGCCTGCGCATGGTTACTCTGGTCAATCCTACCTCCTAACAGGTGATAGTTCCTCACTACTAGCGTGATGCACTTGATTGCGAGTGTGAACTGTGGCTCTGGTTGCCATCACTGTCGTAGGATTGAGAGCGTGGGCTATGGTCATAACTGTTACTGGGCCGAGAGTGTGAGCTATGGCTTTCGTGGACATAACTGTTATTAGACTGAGAGTATGAGTTATGACTTTGGTGGTCATAACTGCTGATGAGAAGCTCCTCTCTATATCGAGGAGGACTAGTCGAGGTTTCAGACTGGGAACTTGTATCCTCGTATGTATCTTCTTTAGCATAGCGAGGTTTTTTTCCACTGGGCGGCTCGACTCCGTCCAGCTTATTATTGTTCTCCTCTTCTATCTCAATGAACGATTGAGCTCGTTGGAAGAGGTCGGGTAGGGTCTCCACTTTATGGAGCGTAAGATTCTGGGCCAAAGGGGAGTAGGGTACTAGCCCATTCATGTACCCCACTATGGCCAGACTCGGGATTAGGTCGTTCACTTCTGTCATCATCGAAGTGAACTTAATCGTGTAATCCCTCAGAGACAGTTTGTTCTGTCGTAATGCCAGCAATGCGTTGGCACTGTGTTTTATTCTGATCATCCCTACATGTTGGGCGATGAACTTCGAAGAGAGGTCTGCGAAGCTGGAGACCGAGCCAGCTGGCAGACCAGAGAACCATCGATAAGTGCTGCCTTTGAGAGTGTCGGGGAATGCCCGACACAACAGTCCGTTATCGGTGGTCTGCGGTTCCAAGACACTAAGGTAAAGGTTGACGTAATCTTTTGGATCACTCGAACCGTCATACGCTTCTATCTTGGATACCCGCCAGGTTGGTGGAAAAGATTCTTTCAAAAGGTCATTGTGAAAAGGAGCGCTTTTGATTCTCAAGAACTCGATCGGACTGCTGGCGACTGGATTGTCGGTCAGTTTCCGACGGAGATCTTCCACGAACCTTGTTGTAAGAGTCTTTTCAGTGCGACTCTTGCTAGGTCCAGCCTTTGTTTTAGGAGTCACTGGAGATTTTCTCTTTTTCTCCGCAGATGGAGAATAGTAAGACCCATATTCACCCGCTCCTTCGCGGATGATGGTCTTGTTGCCCCTCGCTTTCTCGAAATTGCTAACTCTTTTTTCTATGGAATCCATAAAGTTAATCAACCTCTCTTTTAGCGCAGAAGTTAGGTTCACTCCCCCATTTGATGGGAGTGATGAGGGCACCTCATGTGCCAACAGTGGTGTATTGGAGGTTGGTATAGTACGGGAACCAACCCTCCTACCAGAAGCTCCTACTTCAGTAGCAATAGCGGGAGCTTTCTTTTTATGATCCTTAGTAAAAGGAGCCATAAATGGGATGGTTGCTTCTATCGGGTCAAAGTGGGAATGACTTGGGAGTGGAGGACCCCCAAGGACCCCTTTTATAGGGTCCTGGGGGTGTTTCCCCATTCATTAGCGTGGGGTGAGTCGCCGATTCAGAGGTGGAGTCGCCGACTCCCTTGTGGTTAGGTCCTCGGTCTACCATATCCGAGTGCCCTGTCTGAAATCGGCGATGCACCCCTGGAATCGGCGACTTGGTAGTCCCAGTCGGCGATTCCCAGGTGTTGCCTTGAGTACTTGACGTAGACACTTCCTCCGCACTGTGGAACTCTCCGGGGGTCTGGCATAAAGTGACGGAACCCTAATCCTTGTTGAAGGGCGTTGTTGGGAGTGACTGACGTAATCAAGCATGTCTCACCAGACACCAATGGCGTTGTCATAGAAGTTACACCAAGACATGGGAGAGTTAGTGGAGGACATAACAAGCTATAGAAGCATGGTAGGGAGCCTACAATATCTATGTCTTACTAGGCCTGATTTATCATTTGCAATAAACCAGATGTGTCAATTTCTTCAAAATCCAAAGGAAGGACACTTGCTAGCTATAAGAAGGATTTTTAAATACCCACGAGGCACTTCAAACTTGGGTCTAAGGATAACAAAAGGGTAAAAGGAGAATTAAACCTAAATGCATACACAGACTCTATTGGGGAGGATCATTAGATAGAAGGTCAATAACTGGTTCAAGTGTATGGTATGGAGACCATTTTTTATCTTGGTCTGTTAAAAAGTAACCAGCAATCTTAAATTCAAGCTCAGAAGCGAAATTCAAAACTATGGCTCATGTTACTTCAGAGGTCAGATGGTATTGCTATTTGTTTAGAGAATTGGGGATAAGGTTAATGTCACCCCCAACTCTTCTATGTAATAACAGGTCGGCCATTTTCATGGCTAAGAATCCTACAATAACATCAAGATCTAGACACATAGAAATTTCATACTATTTTGTAAGAGAACTGATAAATAGAGGTGTTCTAATAATAGAGTATGTACCAACATCCCTGCAGCTTGCAGATTGGTTTACAAAAACATTGGGCACCGAAGACTTCATGAGGCGCAAGCATAGACACAAACTAGTCCCTACGAACTCATCTTCAAAGTATACAAATCTTCTAGGCTCTTCCCTTCTAGATTTGCGGGAGGATGTAAAGAAGCACACCTGCAATGAAACAGTTAGTGTTTAAATATTGAGATAAAATAATCGGATCTCATTAATAACCCAAGTCCAAATAAACAAACCCAACCCAACTGAAATAACAGAATTTTTGAAGTTATAAAAGAATTGGGGAAATATAGTTCAAACCACCGGAATATTTTCCATTTGTGAGTTGCTCTCTGTTGATCATCGCGTTCTTATTCAGTGTTCAATTTTGTTTCGTTTCTCGTTGGTAATCCTTCTCTGTTAATTTTATTTTCAGGTAACCAAATTCAGTCAGTGATCAAGTTTCTTTTTTTTTACTCAAATTTCAATTCAGATATTCTGTCATAGATTTCTATTGTTTTCTGATTTAAACCCATTGATGGGTATTCCATTATGAATCGTTTTCCTTCAATTCATCTTACGATTCATCTAGTTTAGTTTCTCTCTAATTATATATTTCATTTACTCTACAATTTCTTACATTTTCTGTTCAGCAATTAATTAGATTGATTCATCAATTTTAGTTCTTTTAATTCATTTAGGAAACGACGCCTAGGGTCTGTGTGAGTATTGATATGTAACTAAAGCATTTGATTCTATTTCTTGGAATGCAGCTAGAAGAACATTGTGCGGGTTTGTAATGCATCATTTATTAGAATGAATTAATAAATGACTGCATGACAACCGCAAATTTTTCAGTCATCATTGAAGGGGAACCAACCACCGAATTTAAACCGGGTCGAAGTATAAGACAGGACGATCCTTGAGAAAATGAAGGATTATCACACATATGTTCTTAGAGGTTCTAAATTAATCATACACATTATTTTTGCCGATAATGTTTTATGCTTTACAAGAGCCAACTTGAAATCCATTTCCACTCTAGCTTCAATTATTGATGATTTTTCTCTAATATCGGGGCTTCAAATCAATTGAGCGAAAAGTTGTATATAGTACTTATCGAAAGCTTGTGTTTCTTATGATCAACTCCTATCAATACTTGGATTTCCTCTTAAAGCACTTAATTCTGATGTCCCATTTGGGGGTTCCACTCCTTGGGAAGCAGCTTCTAGTAGCGGATTGTAAACCACTCCTTGACAAGCTAAGGTTGTACCTCTCTAGCTAGATAGTCGACATCAAATTTGTCCTATGGTGGTTGTGTGCAGTTAACTAACTGGGTGTTGTATGGGCAATTATTGTACTGGTTTCATGGCTTTCGCCTTCCGGAGGGGGTTATCAAGATTGCTTGGTCGATCATCCATAGGTTCATTTGGAATGAACAGAGAGGCGTCGACTGGAAACTTAAGTGAAACTGACGGAAGAGGGAGGCCTCGGTTTAAGGGATCCAAAGCATCTAAACTTAGCTTCAGAAATTTGAAGGATGACCAGGCTTTGAGTTGTGAATTGTAACTTAATTGATTAGTGAAAGGTACATCCGAGGAAAGCCTTTTATGGATATTGACAAGATTAGAGGTGATTTGTATATTTGGAGAGAAATACTAGACTGTAGGCGGAGCATTAGAGGATTGTTAACATGTGGATCAGATTATGCTTTCTCTTCGAAGTTGGAAGTCGACAATCCAAGATTGGGAGAGATCTATGATGAAATAAGAACAAAATTGGACACAGACCGCTATGCAGATGGAATATGGTCGGTAAAATGCTCTAAGCTTACAATCGCTTTATGGAGATCAAGGTGGAGACTTCTGAACACCCATGCTCGCCTAAGGGACTAGGGCACTCTCGGTCCGATCTCATGCATCTTTTTTTCTTCTGCTGGTGAAGAATCGATAAGGCATCTTTACTTGAATTGTGCATATACGTGTAATGCTTGGTTAGAGTTCAACAGAAGAACAAATAATATTCTAATCAATAATCCGGGCTTGGTGGAGAATGACCAATGGTTTATTGGGGACTTTATGGAGGGATTCATGCAATTTAAGGAGTCTCCCTGCTGGGGACTACATTGGTGTGCACTGGTCGGATTGATATGGCATACCTAGGCAGAGAGTAATAGAAGGCAAATGGAGTATTTATCGAGGCCAGAGACAATGGCGACAACAAGTTTCATCAAAGATGTTCAAATCGTTTTATCCACAATAACTACAAGAAGCAGAATTAAAGGCCGTGATCGAGACATCGGGATACCTTGGTTGCGTAGGAGGATACTCACGATAAGAGTGTAGATGAGATCTTTTGTGAGTTTGAGAAGCGTGGACCATGGGTGGCTTATATACACCTTTATTGCCCCTTCTCTGAAAGGTGTTGTTATGCCCCTAAACTTATGCGGAATGGGACCGTTGGACTCAGGGGAATGTTCCCGTCGAAGATCCTTCGTTGGATGTCACCAGTAGGGCCGAAGAAGACCTTGATGTTGATCTTCCTGACGAGGATGAACCCGCAGTTTCATATGTGTTGGTCTATTTCTTCTTTTTTGTTGGTCTTGTATTTTTGTAAACTCTTTTATTCGTAATTTATTTCCCCTTTTCAAATTTATGCTTCTTTGTGTTTTTTCGTCCGGTAAAGTATGTCGGGTAGTCTTAGAGCGATCTCTTCACCTAGACTTCACCCAAGCTAGATCCTACACTACAAAAAAAAGGTGCTAGCTTGATCGTCGTCGCCTCCTTTCTTTCTACGGGTGCCACTGCTTCGATGTCGAAGGCCAACTTGAATGGGAATATGCCTACCTAAAGAGTTTCAAGGATATCAAATCTGCCCATGTGCCCAGGTGGGCTGGCTGTGTTAAACGTATATGTCAGCGAGTTTGCACTTCCAATATCGGTGGAGACAAAGCTAAGTCATTGGAATGTCACCCAATTGAGTGACTAAGAATAAGGAACGGAATTAGGATTTGAACCATTGCTATTGTTCAAATGATTATCAGAAATAATAGTTTTCATTGAATGTAATTAGCTAGTAAACTGTTTACATTTTATAAACTAATTACATCAGTTATTCTAACTAAAACAAAACCCAACCAATAACAATATTATCATACTTAGTGTAAACAGTAGTCCATTTATGGACAGTGATCAGAAAGAACTGTAAAATGAAGAAGAAAGATGGATGAAAATTAGAAAAAGAAAATCTTAGATTGAGTTGAGATTGAGGCCGTTAAAAAGAGAAGAATATAAAGTTAAACCTAAAATCCAAAATGATGTATTTATCAAAAAAGTAGTCTAAAATCATTATTTACTTTTACATATTTTAGTCTTATATAAGGTAAAGCTAAAACCGGTGTATTTATACATAAACCCATTTTCTAATATTATATATTTAATACTTAGTTAATTAGTATTAGTTGCTTCAGTAAGAAAATAACCGAAGATCAAAACAATGAATTAATGAGAGTGCCAAGTTATGAAGAGGTTAGGAGTGTAGTATCCCATTTCAACCCTGATAAAAGCCCAGACCCAGATGGATTTAATGGAGCTTTCTTTAAAGCCTTCTGGGAGATTATAAGAAATAATCTTGTTAGAGCAATTCAATCTATCTTATTGGGAGATAGGTTGTTGAGATAAGTTAACGACGCATTTGTAACGTTGATCCCGAAAGTTAAAAATGCATTAAACCTAGAACAATTCAGACCTATCTCTTGTATAAACATAACCTACAAGATACTATCAAAGCTAATTACAAATAGGCTTGTAGAGGCGATGAAGGGAGTAATCAGTCACAACCAAACAACCTTCCTACCAGGAAGGCTGATAGGGGACAACTTTCTTCTAGCCACGGAGATGGTAACAGACTTTAGAAAGACAAATGGTGGAGCAAATGTTGCAATCAAAGTTGACCTAGCCAAAGCATTTGACACATGCAGTTGAGAAGCATTGGAAACTACATTAACTGAACTTGGGTTTCGACATGACTAGATTAAGATGGTAATGATGTTGGTTAGCACAATATCATTAGCCTTCTTAATAAATGGTAGCCCAACAAAACAATTATGGCCAAATAGGAGTCTAAGGTAGGGCGATCCAATATCACCATACTTATTTACACTTATCATGCAAAATTTCTCAAATATTATGGATATGAAGGTCAATAAAGGTGAAATTAGCATTTTCAAAAAGAATGGAAAAATAGGAATATCACACTTAGCCTACGCAGATGACCTCTTAATATTCTGCAAGGCTAAAAAGAACTCTTTTGAGGGTATTAAAAGACTCTTGGAAGAATTCAAGGAATCATCGGGATTAGTGGTAAGTGAGAGGAAGAGTGAAATCTTCTTCTCATGAGCCACAAAAAACAAACAAGAGTTATTAAGTATTCTACCGTTTGCACAAGGCAAGTTCCCCATAAAATACCTTGGACTTCCACTTTCCCCTAAGATACTATATAAAAAGGATTGCCTAGGTCTAATTAAATCAGTAGAGGGAATGATTGTGGGCTAGAAATTCAAACTTCTGTCACATGTCGCATGTCGGGAGAGTACAACTTTACCATTGATGAGTCATGGGAATTTTCAACTTCTGAAATTTCTCAACCTGACTCCCAATAGACGTCCTAGAAGAACTTAGAAGGATCTCATATAATTTCATCTGGAACGAGAAAAGGGATTTTGAATGGGAGGATATGATCCTGCCAAAAGAAGAAGGGGGTTTAGGACTAAGGTGTTTCAGGGATTCAACTAATGCAGGAGCAATTAAAAGATTATACCGCATATGGAACTGTGATAATTCAATCTGGTCATGTTGGATGAAAAAATAGTACGTAAAGGGACGAGTCTTAAATACAATCAACAAAATGCCAAATGTAGACTCAACAGCATGGCTTGAGCTAATAGACACAGGAGGTAATTTTAGTAATATCTTTAATTGCAACGCTAATTATTGCTTTGAGTGGAATGGTACAGATTTAAACTTCTCATATAAAAATACATGGAACTCAATAAGAGAGAAAGGTAGAGAAGACAGACTGACTAAAGGAATATGGGCTAGCTTCAGGTATACTAAAGCACGACATGATGTTGTGGAGGGCAAGGTGGAGAAAAATCACAACGAATTCGGAAGTTGATCATTGGAAAGGAATAGATCGATCACACAGACTGCTGGCTTTGAAACACAAAGTCACCTATTCTATAGATGCGGGTACGCTGCAGATATATGGAGAAAGATAAAAACACAGCTACCAGAAATCAACTCAGAAACAGACATAACGCTGGAACAAGTTATGAGCAGGGCAGGAAAAAAAAGACAAAAGGTTCAAAATGTCAGGCATGCACTCACCTGGGAGTAATTTCAGGAACAACATGGGCTATATGGAAAGAACGAAACAAAAGGAAACATGAGGAAAAATATACGATGGCAGGAGAAATAGCCAGAAGGATTATCTTTTATACTAAACTTGGTGCAAGAATTTCAAAATACAAAAAAATTGACACAAGAAGAGAAGAAGAGTTGGTCAACATATGGCTTCAATAAAGGTATGTATTCTCTTTAACAAAAAAGGAACACAAAGGAGCACGCAAATAGGAAAGGAAAAGGAAAACGGTTGGAAAAAACTGCACGAAAAGACATGAGGGATACCAAAAATAAGGGATGGGTTGCAAAAATGAGGGAAGATATGAGTGCCACCAAAAATACGAGAAGGATCAGCACAGTGGAGCACGAGTGAGCATGAAGTGCTACCAAAAATTGAGTGAACTTGGAGTGCTACCAAAAGAGTGCATGAGTTTGGAGAGCCACCAAAAATGAGTAAGCTTGGAGTGTCACCAAAAATGTATAAGCTTGGAGTGCCACCAAAAATGTGTAAGCATGGAGTGTCACCAAAAATGTGTTGGAAAGAATGACAAAGACGGGCCAGAGATAAGTTTCACCAAGAAAAGTTCATTAATCATGAGTAAGATGAGAGCCAGAACAAAAGGGTCGAGGATAAATTTTGGAGTGAGATGGACAGAAAAATATGGTTGGGGAACGTGGAATGTTACAGAAATCCTAGTAGGTGGGTCATCAATCACTAAAGAAATGACAAATCTAAAGGAAGAAGAGATGGCTGGTAAGCAGATTGAAGGGAATGTGAAAGGAAATTGAATGGTAGAGAATAGTAGGTAGGCTTTAAAGTTACGTTGTACAAAGTCTAGAGTTCGAAGACGGGTTTTGTTAAAATCAATAAATTGCCAAAAAAGGTTTTACTCAAAAAAGTTAGATTCGATCCATCACATTTTTTTTTGAGTTAAAATCACTGGTAATATATAAAGATCTTAACAAAAAAAGATGTGATCACAAGCGATCCACCTCACGCCCTCCGCGCTTATCTAATTACTTGATCTTACGATCACATAACCCTCAAGAGCCTTTGGAGACTGACTCAATGATTCCTAAAACGATCTATGCTTCATCGTTCTTACATAGTGGGCCTTGGACAATGGGAAGTGTAAAAACTCGTTGTGCTTCATGGCCTTTTTTCCTTTTCCAAGGGAAAACTCTGCCATCACCTTTTGGTCTACTATTCGTAAGTGATTTCACATATCGCATGTACTAACTCTTAGGAAGAGCCCTGTCCCTAATGGGCCAGGGGTTCCTATGGAAATGACTCATCCAGCCATTCCATTGACCATACATACTAGACTTGTGTCATTGGTAGGTTCGGATTCCATCTTTAGTTGAATTCCTCCCCTACCATTAGCTTACATATTACATTTCTTATAGTGTGTTCCTACCGAATTTAGAGTACAATAATAAGTTCAAAACAAAACAGTAAAGAAATAAAATTGGGGCCTCTCTCACTCTTGTAGTCTATCTTCTGCCATTCTTTGATCCTGGTTGGTTTCTTTCGCTTTGTACCTACTTGGGATGAAGGTCGAGTTGATGTCCTCCGCAATTCTTCTTCCAATCTCTTGGGGCCTAGTCCACCTATCCTCGTGGACCCTTCTGTTCCTTTCTGTCTGAATCCCCAACACAGATGCAGCAATGTATGCCCAAGTCAATCCCCAACATATTAGCCCATCACTTCATTTAATGTTTTATTGAGACTTTTGCAGTTTTAAGAAATAATGTGTCTTGGGTTATTTGACTGCAATCAACTACTAAAATAAATAATGACAATAAAGTCCTGATATCATTATTGTTTATTTCACCATTGATTAACAAATAACAACACAGGTCTTGGAAAAAATAATTATGGATCGAAAAATAATAATATATGGCACCAGTGGTCTAGTGGTAGAATAGTACCCTGCCACGGTACAGATCCGGGTTCGATTCCCGGCTGGTGTAAATTATTTTAATTTTAGAATTCTTTCACCGAAGAGAGATTGAAATGTTTAACTAGATGGTCAAAGATTGCTTTGTTCAAAAGACAATCAATCACATGACAGCAGATAACGATATTCTTTTTCTTTTCTTTGTTTCCACTTTCCATTTGCTGCTACTATTTGCAGAGGACAGGACAGGACCACCAAGCGTATTTGCGTAAGCATGGATTATGATAATTCATGAATAATAATAATAGTATCGTCGGATCAGTAAACCTCTCATCTTCCTTCCGTTAATGGCTACACACCATGTATATTTTCTTCTTCTTGTCTGGATTTTACTTTCACACACTCTACAGTTGTGCTTCTCATCCAATGTCTACATCGTATACATGGGTAGAATGGAACCCGGTGAAGACACAGATACGGTTTTCAGACAAACCCACCAAATGCTGATTGCCGTTCATTTGGGGAGGTTAGTTTGTTATATTTTCATATAATCATATTTCCATCGATAAATGAATGCTTCATTGATCTTCAACTTTTTTGAGTTCGATGATCAGTGCGGTGAAAGCAAGGAGATCCCATATCTACAGCTATAGTAATGGTTTCAAAGGATTTGCTGCTAAACTTACAGAAGAACAAGTTGTTATCATGTCTGGTAATAGTTTTTTTTTCTTCCTTTTTTTTTGGGGTTTTGGGTTTTGTTGAGTTTTTTTTCTGTATCCAATCCACACAGGAATGTCAGGAGTAGTCTCTGTTTTTCCTAATTCTAGAAGACAACTCCATACAACTCGTTCATGGGATTTCATGAGGTTGGCTACTGATGAATCCATGGCGATTCCAGGCTTCTCCACCGATAATCAGGACAATGTTATCGTTGGTTTCATCGACACCGGTAGGTGATTGATTGGTAATTCAAATAATAAACATTTTGCCCTAATTAACCTCAAAATTCAGGTATATGGCCGGAATCTCCTAGCTTTGACGATTACCAAATGCCGGCGGTACCGTCAAAATGGAAAGGACGATGTCAAAGTGGAGAATCCTTCAACACTTCCAACTGTAACAGAAAATTGATCGGAGCACGATATTACTTGAGCGGTCACACTGCAGAACAAGAAGAAGGGGAAGAGGTTAAAGTAACCTACAAATCTCCAAGAGATAGTTCCGGCCACGGCACCCACACAGCATCGACTGCTGCCGGAAGATACGTGGAGAAAACATCGTATAACGGGCTTGCGTTCGGAGGAGCAAGAGGAGGAGCTTCGATGTCTAGAATAGCTGTGTATAAAACTTGTTGGAACTCAGGGTGTTACGACGCAGATCTACTGGCCGCTTTCGACGACGCCATTAATGATGGAGTCGACATTATCTCTCTGTCACTAGGTCCAAATTCTCCTCAGGGCGATTACTTCAGCGATGCAATTTCCATCGCATCATTTCACGCAACGAATCGCGGAATCGTTGTCGTTGCTTCTGCCGGTAATGACGGAATCAAAGGATCCGCCACTAATCTCGCTCCTTGGCTCCTCACCGTCGCCGCCGGATCCACCGATCGAGATTTTTCTTCCCAGATATTACTCGCCGATCGCACTAAATTTTTGGTGAATGTGAAAGCACTTATTTATTTATGAGACTGATCTAACATCTAAGTCACCACCTATCTAACTAAGAATTTAATACTACTTTTTAATTTTAGGGTGAAAGTCTAAGCATTGTGAAGAAGTTGAAGAAATACGCATCTGTAATACCAGCTTCCAAAGCAAATGCTGGAGATTTCACACCTTACCAAGCAAGGTGAGTCACTCGAATAATAATACCAGATTATCCCAAAATCCGATTCCGAATTTGCTCTGCAGCTTCTGCTTACAAAGCTCCCTCAACAAAACCATAGCGAAAGGCAAAATCCTAGTGTGTCGGCAAGCCGAACGCTCCTTGGAATCGAAACTAGCTAAGAGCACAGAGGTGAAGAATGTCGGGGGAATCGGAATGATTCTGATAGACGAAAAGAACAAAGATGTCGCCGTTCCATTTAATCTCCCCGCCGCTAGCATCGGACTTCGATCTGGAGATAAAATCTTATCTTACGCTGCTAATAACACAAGGTTACAAAATCAATCCCGATTTAAAATTCAATCCATCCCCATCCCCCAAACCCTAAATTCTGATTTCTGAAATGTCTTTGGATTAGGAATCCGAGAGCATTGATCTTACCTACGAAGACCGTGATAGGATCTCGAAGAGCGCCTCGGATCGCATCGTTCTCGTCGAAAGGGCCGAATTCGTTAACACCTGAAATCCTCAAGGTTTTTTTTCGATCTCTCTAACCACCATCGTATTATAGTCGAATATTTGCGTATCTAGTCCATCATTTTTCATTATTTATGAAACAATCCAAAAACTTGATCTTTTTTTTTTAAACACGCACCTTGCAGCCTGATATCACCGGCCCGGGACTAAATATCCTCGCCGCATGGTCTCCGACGGGGGAGAATCTTCATTTCAACGTCCTTTCTGGAACTTCAATGGCATGTCCTCATGTCACCGGCGTAGTCGCTCTGATCAAATCAGTACATCCGACCTGGTCACCTTCCGCTATAAAATCCGCTTTAATGACGACTGGTAATTAGTAATTTCGTAATTTAATTCCGTTTTTAATCTAGTTTATGATAATCAATTTTTTTTGCAGCGAGGACCAAGGACATCAATGGCAATACTCTGACGGTGGATCCGGACGAGAAGAGAGAAGCGAGTCCATTTGATTACGGGTCAGGTTTTATGAACCCAACTATGGTCTTAAACCCTGGTTTGGTCTATGATGCTAAACCCCAAGACTATGGAAATTTCCTATGCTCAATTGGTTATGATAACAAGTCTATAAATCTAATAACGGGAGGTGAAGACGCCGGAATCTGTGATCATCCTTTCCGACAGGTTTCCGATCTGAATTACCCGTCGATCGTCGTTTTCGACATCGTTCGAACTTTCAATATTACACGAACTTTGATGAATGTTGGAGGTGGATCTGGGAAGATAGTGTATCGAGTGAAGGTAGTTGCACCACCTGGTATTGAGGTTAATGTTTACCCAGATCTCCTCGTCTTCAGTGGCGTATACGGAGAAGAAATCAGCTTTGTGGTGAATTTTCATGTCTTGACGGCGGTTCCGGCTAAGTTGTCGCTGGAAAATGCAGATGGATATGTGTTTGGGAGTTTGACTTGGAAGAGTAGGAAATTCAGAATTACCTCACCTTTAGTTGTTAAACGAATCCATTAATCGTTATCAAAATAGATATGTTGCAGATCTGAAAAAAATCTTGTACCAAATGAAAACATGAAAAGGTCGGACGGTGAGGATTGGATCTTAGATTCTTAATCCACCTACACAGAATCTCAAAGTACGTGTAGATTCGTTGAGATAGCACGTACGATCGATAGATGAACGGACGGTGGAGATATTATCAGAATCTTCAGGCCGGAAACACCAATGGACCTACCTCGCCTACACATCGTAAAATTAAACTTTACGTGCAAGGTTCGATTTAGCTAGTGGCAACAATCACTTGCCCAACTGGGGAATTTCTTCTTGCTTTCAAATGGCGGTGTTTTCGTTACTTCTTGGTAAGCAACGATGATCGTGATCGATGGAGTGGGTGATCGGAGATTAGATAATTAAGGGTACGTAGTGATGGCGTGATTACTTTATTTCTATATGATCTGATCTGGTATGATAAGCATTGAAAATGGAGGAAGGAGATGTGGTAGAGATCGGTCTAATGACCACTGGAGTGGTCAGAACTAACAAGATACTCCGATCAGAATCTCCGACAAGAAGCAATGAATACCCATCATGCCAAGTCGACAATTGCAAAGTAAATCTTACCGCGGCAAAGGAATATCATAGGAGACACAAAGTTTGCGAAGCTCACAGCAAAGCACCTGAGATTTTAGTTGAGAAACAGAAGCAGCGATTCTGTCAGCAGTGTAGCAGATTTCACCTAATCTCCGAATTCGACGAGGGAAAACGAAGTTGCAGACGCAGGCTTGCTGATCATAATCTTAGGAGAAGGAAGATCCAACCTGAAGATGCATTGCTCTCCTCCTCATCATCATCATATATTCTTCCATCAATCTATTATCTGCAAGGGAACAGAATGAACCCACCAACGATAATAAATCCTCCATTTCCCTCCCCAATTGCCAGAGACCAGCTCGTCAGAATCCTTAGAAATTCTATTAGAAGGGGTGATACACAAAATTCCTGTCCCTCAACTATGGATTTGCTTACACACTTCTTTCCAAGGATCTCGTGATATTAGTGGAGATGGTAAAAGAACACAGACTACTCATGGCAACCATTCAAGTGATGTAAATTCTAGATTAAATCTATCTTTGCAACCTTTTAACGATAATAAGTCTAATTAGACCTCAACAATTGCTAAATTATCATTGCCATCTTTTCTTTCATGTATGTTTCAATGACAATGCTGATATTATGTTTTCAAACAGTATCACTCTTGTGTTTCAATGATTATTTGCAGGTTGAAAATGGATTGAGAGGAAACAGTTTACTTGTTATAATCGCAGATGAAAACATATGTAGAGAGCTAAGAGAACTCGAATTGGACTTTGAAGATACTGGAAATGAAAATTCAATAGTGCACTTCTTGAATGAACTAGGTTGGTTGTTCCAGAGAACAAAATCACCACAACTGTACTCCTTCAGATCTAAGCAATCATATCAAGGATTTCTCAAGCACAAGGTTCAAGTTCCTCCTGACTTTCTCCATGGAACAAGACTGGTTATGGAACTTCTGGATATATACATAGAACATGGGAGTTTAGGTATTACTGATGATGATTTTGTGCCCTTTTCTGATATCATCTCTTGAGTCAAGCTGTAAAGAGAAAATGCAGTAAGATGGTTGAAATGCTTCTTAACTACTCCATTAAAATCGGTTCAGACCGTTTAAAAGTTTACCTTCAAACCACAAAGGTAGAGACAATATCGGTATATCACTCCCTTGTACCTTGCTGCATCCATGCAAGACTCTGAAGGCCAAGTCAATATATTAACCAATGATCCACAAGAGGTAATTTCAAGATGATCCAATTTCTTTCAATAGCAAACCAGCATTGCACATTTCTGGTTTATGTATACATAAATGATGAATGTGACTCTGGTGATCCAGATTGGACTCAACAGTTGGAATACTTTGCTGGACTCCAATGGTAGAACACCATTTGCATGTGCTGAATCAGAGAACAACCATAAATCTTACAACGAAGTGGTTGCAAAGAAGATTGCAAACAAAGAAAACTCCCAATACTCAATATCCATCGTTGACAGTAGCAAAGAAAAAACAGGACAGTGAAGTCTCTGCTAACCAAAAAATATGATACAGAGTGAAGTCTCTGCTAGTAGCCGAATCAAAGATATGGCTTGCTGAAGGAGACAAAGTTCTGTCATTTTTGTATAGAATATAGAGGATGGTGTGCAAACAATTGCAAACCACTTAGTAATTAAACACTTACATTTCTACCATTGCCGATTCACGATGTCTTTAATTTACAAGAATACTTATTGGCTTAAAAAACATTTTTATCGTGTGGAAGTAGACTGCAATTAAGTAATAATGTAATATAGACATTTATCAGGTTTTCCGGGTCAGTAATGTGATATATCAACCCTCGCTGATCCTGCAGTATGACAAAAAATGGGAGTCATAAAAAATAAACTAGGTATTCTTCACACTACTGTAGTACTGTGAAGAAACCATTACGTTGAAGAATCTCTTAGCAAAGTTTTATTTTCAAACTAATCCAGATTTCAATTCTTCACACTACTGCAGCACGAAGACAAGTGATTCACAGATTTTATTGGTTAAAACTTAAAATGAATAAGTGTGGCCATAGAAGACATCGGTTGCTTACTTGTTTTACTTAAATGGTGAAAGATTTAAATTTGATGATTACTAACATCTACAAGGAACAATTAATTCTGATGAATAGACTCATTAAATTGGTTTGGTTTCCACAATGTTTGGTAAATGCATCCTAGGTAAAGTAGCAGGTAGGTTTGGTGTGAAATGGAAAAAAAAACTTCCGATTATTTTTTACCAAATCAAGCTCATTCATAAGATGCAAAAAATATATAATAAGATAAGATACCATTTTAATCCTCCCTTTTCTTGGTTTCTATGTCTCGTTTCTTCCCATATATCAAGCCAGTCTCCTGGAAAATAAAAGGGGCAATATTTAGATTTAAACAACATAAGTAACACAAGTACACAATAGCTCCTTAAATAGAAGTAAAGTACCAGTGTGCCTAATTATTTAAAATTACCTGTGGATCAGGAATTGGCTTCCGTTTTTCAACATAGCGATAGGCATCCGAAGCTGCTGCTAGAGCCGCACGATCCTAAAATGAGATTGAGCAAAATAATCCATTCATAAAAGATCACAATATAGAAGCAAGGTTTCTTATGCGGTTATGCGATTGGCATATCCACATATTCTAATATATACTAACACTTATGCGTAAATTATAAGAGGTATTTAAAAAAAAAATTATCGTAATGAGATTCCAATAAGCAAATGAGATTCTAATAATTCCAAAGTTAGGTATTATACTAACTTAAACTTCTAATTTCAAAACAAATGAGATTCTAATAAGCAAATAATGTTCCAAAATAGCAAACTAATGTTCTAGAGCATCTTCATCAAACTCAATTTTTTTTTTTAAACCCTTTAAATCTATTTATTTTAGTTTTTAAAAACCTAAGATCCAGATAAAGCATAAATCTTTTTACGTGGGTGTCAAAAAATCCATATATCAAAAATATGAGAAAATCTATATAGGGTGTGCCGGTATGGAGTATGCGGAGTGCGGACGCATAAGAAACCTTTTATAACAACACACCTTATTAAATAAGTCAAAATTGTAAACATGACAGAAACATTGTGTGAAAATAAACATGCAATTTTCGTATTAAAATCTATACATCATGAAAGTAAGTATGTAGGTAGTTTTCACCAAACAAAAAAAATTCAAGTAGATACACAATAAGTATTCACATAAAATTCAGGATAAGATGAATTTCATAATGAACATTCGAAATTATAGTCAAGTCTGGATTTGAAGACTAAAAAATCGAGTCGCTACCACTTTTTATAACAACACACCTTATCAAATATGTCAAAAGATTGTAAACATGACAAAAACATTGTGTGAAAATAAACATGCAATTTTTGTATTAAAATCCATAAATCATGAAAGTATGTAGGTAGTTTCCGCCAAACAAAAAAAAAAGTAAATAAACTATTAGCATTCTCATAAAATCTAGGATGGATTTCATAATGGACACTCGAAATTATAGTCAAGTCACTTTTAGGCCTTGACTTCCATTCAGAAGCACTAGATGCCTAGGCTGGATTTCATTTCTCTAAGTAATAAGCACATCAATACTTGTAATTCAGTAAAGATATCAAGGCTTATTCCTTATGTCTGAATTGATTGAATAAATACAATAACTTTAGTAATCGTATTTACTTCTTCTAATTCCTCTTCTATTGTATTCTGATTTTTCTTAATTAAATTAATACAACAACTTCTAAACTACTTCTGTGTGTCAAATCTCCTTCTTCTTCTTGCCGTCTGAAGTTGGAACCACACTTGGTGATCAACTTCCAGTCTTGTTCAACTTCCGTTAATCTATCTCAACTATTTAAAGATCGCTGATTCAACTCATAAATCATCCAATTCCAATTATTTACAAATCACAGTTAAAAATGGAAGAAGAAAACATAAATCATTTCCTGGTTCCATCACAAGTAGATAATATTAATTAATAAGTTTTCACATAAATCTCAACCAGACCAAACAAAATTCACTACAACTTGACCAGGACGAATGGAAAAAAGACCACAAGAGAGAGAACGAGTTTTAATATATTTTTTGTTTACCTCCTGCTCTTTCTTGAGCTCTCGTGCAGGCTTGACCCATAGATAGTACGCCAAGGATCCGGCAACCACCCAAGAAGCTAGGTTACTCCCACCTCTCAAACCACCCATTGCATTCCCTACAAAAGTCCTCGCCGTACCTATTGATCGCATCCAACCGCTCCCCGTCATATCACCGAAGGGAAGATATCCAGAGATTATCCCTCTAGAGATTGAGAATTCCTCTATCCTTTAGAGGGCTTCGAACCTTCTGTTTCTCCTCGTCCCCGACGGCCGGACGAGATGAGAGCGACGATTTGAGAACTCGAACCACTGACTTGTCCTTCCGATTGATAACCACACTAGTAGGTGGACCGTGGACTAGAATGTATATCAATTTGGGCCCATTAGATAAAGCCGCTGTATAAAAATTGCATATAAAACCCTCATATTTTTTTAATAAAAAATTAAACCTTCATCGATTGATTAATTAAACTATTTAAAAATAATAATAATTTAACTAGTCTTAAAAATTACACTCTTATTCTTTTTTTTTTAAATGGGCGATTTGATTAATAAAATAGGAAGTTTACAAACATTAAAAAGATAAATGGGGGACCTGCTTGACCTCCTCCGCCTCTTCTCTTCCTGGCGATGCGTTTCCTCCTGAGCCTTAAGCGCATTGGCGAGGTGCTCTCTTCTGTACGATAGGCAAGGCTCAGTTCGGTCTGGATCCTCTTCCACTGTGATCATCCACGGGTGTCTCCTTGCTTCAGGTGTCTTCTCGGGCTCGTAGGCCGCAGCGCCTCTCCAAGCGACACCTCGAGCTTTCCCCCTCTAGTAGCCACTGTTTGTGGCCATCTTCCTCCTTCCGCCGAATTGTTTTGGTTAGTTTCACGTCAGATTCACCACTGATGGTGTGTGGGTTTACAGATCGGGCGCTCACACATCTCTCTCTAGTGTTAGTGTCTTCTCTCTCTCTATTTTCCAGCCCCCTCCCCTGTTGGACCAGGGGAGGTATTTATAGGATTCACTCTAAGGTCTCTTAGCCTCCTAAGCCTCCCTTGACCCAAGCCTGTCGCCCGATGAGGCTTGTGGTCCGTTCGGTCCTTGGTCGGCCGGATGGACCACGGTACCAACACATTCTTTTACCACGTTTGATATAATTAAGCCCAACAATGGAGAGAATGGAGTTCATATAATGGCTCGTGTCGCAAACTATATCAAAAAAAAGGTTTATATTTAATCCTGTAGACTGTAGTCCTGGATCTTGGATTAATAAGAAAAAGAATGAAAGAAATAGACTTGTATTAAATATAAGATTATATGGTATAATAATACAAAACTTTCTATAGGGGTTAACTATATATTAATACATCCATAAAAGATTTAAGGAAAAACACTCAAATAATTTTAATTCTAAGTATCATTTCCTTAAATCCCTAAATCGATTTTCACAACCAATCATACTCGGCATTCTCCTCTCTGACTCTCTCTAGGGCTGCTTGGCTTCAGACGTTCATTTTCTAGATTCACAGGTAAGTCATAGGCTGTTTATTTTTAATACGATGGCATCCATTATTACATCCCAAAAACATCTTCAGCATTTCATTTTTATTTTACAATTAGATTCACATGCATTTTTCAATTAGAGCATTGTTACCTGTTTTTACCCATTTTTACCCACATTTCTACTCCTCGATTCCCCAGAAGGGGGAGAAAGACTCTTGGAATGGCTTTGAGACGAGTTCACCGGTCCAATGTCTTCGTTATGAATCCTTTGGTAGATATTTTCTTAAATGTTCTGTCAGACTAGAGTTGCATGGTTACTGTTCGATGAAATATATGTTAAAGATTTGGTATCCTGAAATTCCTTTCCGACATTCATGTCAAGTCGGGCTGCATAACCGAGGCCAAAAAATCATCCAAAGTATGATACATAAAGATGTAATTTCATGGAGTATCATTATCTCTGGCCTGGCCATGCATGGCAAAGCTGAAGAAACACTGACATGTTTGTCCGACATTAGGAGGACGAGCATAAACCCTAATAACATCGATATGATGTGATCGGATTAGTAGACGAATATATTTGATACTTTGATATGTTGTGCTTTGAGTTTGAGATTCCACCCAAAGTCAGCACTATAGATTCCACCCTAAGCCACGCCGTCTGGATTTAGGAAGCAAAGGGGATGAACCAGACAATCAAAGTAGCAACCAATGTGTACTCATATGGAGTGCGCTACGGTGAGGATCGATCCTAGAGGCGATGAGGGAGTTATCCGGTCAACTTCGACTGGTTGTGTACTTGCCAGACACAAGTGTGGTGTCTCAGAGCATCGACTTATAAGTACTAGCATTTGCATTTGGTCTTATAAGTACATTGAAAAAAATCCTAATTTGGATTGTTAAGAATCTAAGAATGAGCAACGATTGCCATGATTGGATGATCCACCGCCACGAGATCATCCTGTATTCTTGTGTGAAGTTGATTCCATCATATCAAAGATGATAATTGTTCAAGTAAGAACTATTGGTAAAAACAACAGAAAGATCAAATTAGACAAAATTAGAAGAACATTGATGTTTTACATTGCATAGTTACATTCCAAAGATTCCTACTTTCCCTACAATAACGTCCATCACCTCCTTTATGGACCATAGCTCAAGTCTCAACCATGCCACAAGGAGATTAACTCATCTGCTCACAGTAGCTATTAAGGTTGCTGAGAATGCAGAGTTTTAGTCTCGTTGTGTACGTAATTTTTATTTAATTTCCACTACGATGTAACCGGTGATATATTATGTGACTATGATATATCACACCTGGAGGTAGGTTTTTCTACTTGTAAAAATGCAACATCCGTTATAAAAAAAAAGTCTCGACCATGCCGCACCACTACCACTTCCCCCATTGAGAAGAGCCCTTTTAACTCTGTCAAGGGAAGGAGTGGGAGGTGTCCATCATCACCATGGCGTGATTGATAATCGAATCCTGAAATCAGCTTTATTTGTAGGGAGTAGCTATGGAGAATCTTCCAAGCATATGCTTTGCGAGTTCTTTTTCTTTCGGCTTTTTTATTGGGCTGAAAACCATATGCTGGTTTGTTTCACCAATGGATGGGCAATGATTCTATATGTTGGTTCCATCAAAATGTCCGGATATGTGGTTGGGGATTCCAATCCTTGCCCTATTGTTGCTAATGTGAGGATCAGGGGGGACAAAACAATGTGATGGCAATAAAACTCAAGGTGTTATTACTGTCAAGTTCAAAGAATCAACATAACCTTCTATTTGTCTAGTAAAACCCTGATGTCATTCTCTCCCTCCCTTTTCGTTTCAGATTTGGTTATTTATTATTATGGCAGGAAGATTATTTGGAATCGCTCTTCACTTGTTGTGGATCGATGGTTTTTTTCATAGATGTTTCAGTTCGACTGTCTTCGTCAGCAGTATGCTTTATCTCTCAAACCCTTTTGTCTTCTCCTCTGATTTTAACTTGGGTCATTTAGTTTATACATTGGTTGGATTGATCTGTGGGATTATCTTTCTACACAACTGAGAAGAAGCTTCGGGATTCATTCTCGCCTTTTGGAAACATCAAAACTGGTATTAAATATGAAATTCAGATTTTGAGGTATTTGATTTTCATGTCCTTCCTTTATTCGATTGATTTTCATGTACTTTTGTTTTCAGTTCGCCTCATACAAGACCCCCAAACCCACATATCCAAGGGTTTCGGTTTTGTGGAATTTCATTCTGAAAACGATGCTCTTAGGGCTTTGAAAGCCATGAACTACAAGGTAGGTGGAATTCTTAAACCCTAAATCCTCGATCCATTACTTTGGAACATAAACCCTGAATTCCCTTCCTCTCTCCGGTGCTCTGTTTTAATAGATGATTGATGGGAGATTGCTCATTTTGGAGATGGCAAAGTCTGACAATCCTACTACGTAGAAGGTATTAAATCTATCTATCCTTAGAGCAAAAATGGACAAATGGCTGAGGAGAAGATTTTTTTTTGTCCATGCTTTCTTTAATCATTGTGTTGACGTTTCTCAAATCCCTATAAATTGAACATCAATCGATCATCATTTTCAACTTGTAGCCTCTTTTTATTTAACAGAAAGAAAAAATGTCTAAAGTTGGCGATGATTGGAAAGTTGTAGTCCGTCGTCGCAATCGTCTTCGGCAAACCGAAACTTCGAACCCTAAACCTATTTCTAACCTTGTACCTACATCCACCATTGCAAGCACTCCAATTCCATGGGCACCATCGGATCCAACTCTCCCAAGTTCGACCTCCATTACACACCTTGTCCACAGAATTCGCTGATTGTGCAAAGTCTTAGACGCAT
>LFYR01000958.1:570-25502 GCA_001185155.1 Zostera marina | reverse complement strand
GTACAGACCCGGGTTCGATTCCCGGCTGGTGCATTTTTTCATATTATGGGTCCAGAAAAAGTCAAATAAAGTTGAATTATACAATTACAGGGCCCAAGGGCGCTAACGGGGACGAAAAAGAACCGGTCCCGCCAGTGGTGAGATCGATCGACTAGCTGGTCGAAGAGGGCACCGCCCGATCTCTGGGCGATCAGCAAACGACGGGGGTCGGTGGTCATCGCGGTCATAGTGAACCAGATCAGGAAGACGGGCAGGAAGACCTCGACGCCGGACCGGCGGCAGAGCAGGGTGAAGGTCATCAGGCGGTCGATGGCGGCCGGGGAAACTGGGAGACCGAGATGTTGCAGAAGTGTATCGCCTCGGCCACCAGAGGGGGAAGCGGGAGAAGGAGGCCGGCCTCGGCGTAAGGTGTGTAAAGGGCTACCATGCCCGGCGGCGGATTGAAGGCGATGCGATTTCCGGCCTCGGTAAAAGCCAGATCCGGCTGGCCCATCTTCACCAGTGCTTCCCGGATCACGTCGGCTCCGACGGTGGACAGTGGATTTTTGCTAGTGGGAGCGGCGAAGAGCGACGCGGCCAGAGCAGCGGCGCCGACATCGGCGGAGGGAGGAGCAGCAACCATTAGCAACCTGGGGAAGGAAGGAGGTCAGAGTCGGGGAAGATGGAAAGCAAGGCGAGAAGAAAGGAGAGTCAGTCGCGAGTGGAGGGGAACGAGGTTTATATAAGGGTTTGAGGGCGCGGAAGACGAAGCGTCGCTTACCTGGGTTGGACGGGACTGGATGGGCCGGGGGACCTCCGAGGGAGCCCAGGGCACGGTCCATCGGGGAATAGGGTGAAAGTCAAGGCCCGACGCGGACGGCGAGGCGTGGGAGAGACGCCCGACGAAGACCCGGCGATGTCCAGCGACCAAACGATACGCGCGGAACGGGGCGGCGGTGTCCAAACGGGCCCACTAGCGGACCCGACCAAGGAGTCAAACGAGACGACGTAACGGGCGGGACCCCGCGTTGGCGAAGTGGGGACCCGTGGCGGGGAGCGAGGGCAAAGCTCAAGAAGGAAGTGGGCAACGTCGGCAGAAGACGCCGAGTAGCGCAAATCTGCACGAACGTGCGAGGGCAAAGTCAAAACAAAAGACAAAGAAACAAAGGAAAATCATTCATTAAATTAAAGCAAGTGTTACAATAGTCGGCGACACGGCGGAAAAAAGTACACAACACATAACAACAACGATAGTACGGATACAAAAAAAGAAAAGGAGAGAAGAAGGACGAGGCGCCCCAGACGTCGCCCCGCGAAGGCAGACCCACAGCCCGAAAGGACGTGGCCGCGACCGCGGATATCCCCCGACGGGCCTAACGGGCCGACTTCGAGGACCCCGACAGGAAGTGGCGCAGGTCAGTAGCCGGAAGGGACGAAGACCCACGGGAGCGACGATGGCCGCGCGACCGACGACGCCTTGGCAGAGAATCGGAGGCGACGGCGACAGCAGGAGCGGCGATCGTACCATGCGCGCTGAAAGCACGCGAGGTACCAGCGGAGCCCGAGACGGCGGCAAGACCGGTACCGGGGTAGGCGACGGCAGGAAGGTTCGCGAGAATGTCGGATCGGCGAACCTGGGAGAGGCGACGATGGACGTCGATCAACACGGCGTTGAGACGTTGAGTCTCGGCCACGGCCACGCTGTTGGGGACACCGGCGAGCGACATCAGGTACATGGCCCAGGCGGCGTGCTGAAGCTGCACTTCGCGACCGTATTCCTCGAGGATGTCTCGAACACTCATAGCGGAAGGGGGGTGATATGAGAAGTTGAAGAGTCGAGTAGGCTATTTATAGGAAGGAGATGGAGGATGGGCTCTAGCACCGAGGAGCGTTAATGGAGGTGGTTGTAGGCGGGACGGGGACGGACGGCCCCCGGGCCCGTCGAGGAAGGGGGGAGTACTGTTGGTACCATGGACCGCGGACTGCGGCCCATGGACCGAACAGGACCCGTCGGCGGCCCAGGCGAGTGGACGAGCCCAACGCACGAGTCCACGACGGGCCCAAGGTCAGCAACAGGAAGCTATAAATACCTCCCCTGGTCCAACAGGGGAGGGGATTGATAAATCTAGAGAGTAAATTGGTACTAAGTTGTGGTTGTGAGCTGACTCCGGCGAACCCACACACCAACAAGAGGTAAGTGGGTTAAAAAGAAGGAGGATAACCCTGATTTGGTTGACAATGTTCCTACTGTTGCTACTAAAGAAATTAATTGGAAGTATGATGATGATGCACTACAGAATTCCTGAGTTTCATCGACGAAAAAAAAAAAGATAATTAGCGCTGATATGTTCATATTGTCGCTATCATCGCGTAATTTTTTTTAAGTCCTTCTTGAAATTTAACGATGATCCAAAATTGTTATTGAAAACCTCTTTTCTTGTAGTGATGGTCTATTCGAGTGGGATGGTAGATTTGATGAAGATTATGACGATGATACAGAAATTGATGGGTGTGTTTATGGATTCCGATGAACAGTCTTCTCAAAATGACTCTTTTTATATTCTGAAATTGAAGAAGGTGATGATGCTATGCTGATCAGATGATGAGAGACAGAAGGACGAAGATGAAGAAAGTTGTCTTTAGATGTATCTATAAGGATAAGTCAATCGGTTTGCGATAATACTTATCCACTTAATATATTCTAAATTTTTTTTGAAAACTCTTGACTTTTTTGTTTAAAAAAAGATATGATATTTTGGAAGAAGAATAACATTGAATCTTTGAAGTTATAAAAAGTAAGCATGTATATCGGTCGGATTCGAATCGGATATGCAGATATTCGAATCCGAATAATTATCCGGATATTCGAATCCGACTAAATAAAATTCGGATATGAAAATCTAAATCCGATTCCGGATAAATTATATGGATCTCCAGATAATCCGAATCCGGATTATAAAAATCACCATTAATAAAGTTAATTAATCACTTTAAAATCCAGATATCCAGACCGAAAGTCAATTTATATTTATTCATATGTCCGAATCCGGAATTTTTAAACGAATTCAGATTTTGACGGCAGATTTTCCGAATATCTTAATCCGTCCGAATAAAATCCGGATATTAATTTATGTATCCGAATCCGAAATCTGAAAATTCGAATCCGGATAGTCATATTCGAATTCGAATACAGATTCCGGTATACCATTTACAGACTTACTAAGATGCAAGGCAAGATGGAAGCCTTCGATGAAAGATTAATTGATCTAGATTTGAAGTTGCGGAAGTAGAACGAGAGGATGGAAGACAAGAGTTGTCGGGATGAGAAGGAAGTGTAGATGATATGAACGAGACAAAAAATTTAAGACGAAATGAATGGACGGTCAGGATGATATGAACGTTTTTGAACTCACCTAAAAGTGATTCACTTGAAATTATTCATTATATGACTTAAATATATAATTACAGAAACAGACTTTTCTAAAACATTTAAAAATATAATGTATCATTGGTTATAAAAAGAAATGTTCAATGATTTTCACTATTCAATTACATTAAATTCTTATATTTCAAAGTTTGAATTGAAGATTCAAAAGGTTGAATGTTGAATATTCAATAGGTGAACTGAAGAACATGACAAACAATCGATAAAGACCCAATATCTCCGGCGAAGACAAACATACACAACCGATTAACTATAATTAATATTCAATCACAGCGGCGTTTAAGGGAGTAGATTGATACAATAACTAAAATCAGAAGGTTGATCGTAGCGGAGACACTGAGGACCAAAACACCAACGTTGTGGCGGCAATAGCTGTCGTAGATATCGCATATCTTCCTCCAATTCGCCTTAGAATTCCCATACGCTCCGATATAGGCAACCCCGCCACTCGCTCCTACTGCCGTTGCCATAAGTCCAACCATCAGCACGTCGAAGATGGCCAGGTGAAACAAAACAATGGTCGCCGGTGATGGTCTCTTGATGTTGGCTATCGACACGCAAAGGGTGATGGTGGTGTAAAAGCAAGTCACCACGAGTGCCGTCAACAAATATCTGCACATATTATTTATGACAGTAAGGGATTAAGGATTTAAAGACACCCTCCAACAGTAGTTTGTAAGATTTGAATAAAATACCGTACATGAAAGCGGATGTATCGTTGTACTTTGCGGAGCGACGGACTGGTATTCCGGTAAGCGTTATTCCGACGACTTCGGTCTGTTTCCCAGTGAGCTCAACTATGATTCCAACGAGTGTGGCGACGAAAGTAAGGAGCCTCAAAAGGAAGTCGATTTTGAAATAGTTCGGCTTTGAACGGGGAGGAGGAGGTACGATGATCTCGGTTTTAGTTTGGGATTCCATAATTGTTGGATTTCAATTCTTTCCATTGAGAGTGAAATTCTTGTTAATTTATAGAATCAAATGATGCCACGTGTCAGCATGTTATATGTGAATGCATTATCCAGCTGGCTTAAAAAGTCAGATGAATATTTTTCAATTCACATTTGGATTGGATTAATTTAGTCAACTCCTTTAAATTCCAGGACATATTATGTCGGTATGAAATATTAATACTTAATTCAGGACGTAACGGGTCGGGTTCGAGGGCATGATTCATACCCTTTTCAATTTTGTCGGGTAAGATTCGAAGGAAAACATTGATGGGTGGAAAAAATCACCCATAACCTACCCAATAACATTGTATTGATTTTTTTTAATAAAAAGTAGATGATAAATTGATAATATTATAAGGAATGATTAATAATTTAATAAATTATTCTTGTGTGAAATAATTTATCAATCCATTAAATTAAATTAATTGATTCAATAGGGAATAAAGGAAGTTAGCGTACCATACAATTTTTATTTGTTTCCAATAACTTTATCGATCACTTCAAAGATATACATGATTTTTTAAAAAATACGAAACACAATAATAATGTCGAGTTAGTGTCGAAAATTTTGTCACGATTACACGAAACTTAAATTGACATGACACAATACGACACGATTACACGAAACGTAAAATAACATGACACGATACGATTACTCGACACGATTACACGAAACGTAAATTGACATGATACGACACGATTACACGAAACGTAAATTGACATGATACGACACGATTACACGAAACTTAAGTTGGCATAACACAATACGACACGATTACACGAAACGTAAAATGACACGACACGATACGATTTCACGAAAAATAATTTAACACGACACGATTACACAAAACGTAAGTTGACACGATACGACACGATTAGACGAAACTTGAAACATAAGTTGACACGATACGACACGATTAGACGAAACTTGAAACGTAAGTTGACACGATACAACACGATTACACGAAACGTAATTTAACACGACACAATTACACGATTACACGAAACGTAATTTAACACGACACAATTACACGAAACGTAAAATAACACGACACGATATGATTACACGAAACGTAATTTAACACGACACGATTACACAAAACGTAAGTTGACACGATACGATACGATTAGACGAAACTTGAAACGTAAGTTGACACGATAAATTAAACATGATTACACAAAACGTAATTTAACACGACACGATTACACGAAACGTAAGTTGACACGATACGACACGATTAGACGAAACTTGAAACGTAAGTTGACACGATACAACACGATTACACAAATTTAACATGACACGACACGACACGATTATACGTGAGCTTGTATCCGAATCCGACCGAATAAAATCCGAATTTTAATTCAGGTATCCAAATCCGAAAAAATCGAATCCGGATAGTCATATTCGAATATGGATTTTGGTATATCATTTACAAGTTTAATTATAGAAAACGTAATTTGACATGACAGGAAAGGATAACACAAAAATATAATGTAATATAATTAATCACGACATTTCTAATGCGGACAGACCGTTGTAACGGACATTTTCTCGACGATGGACGGATGTCCATTCATCGGTTCACACCACCACTCCCGTCCGTTCCATCCTCCAACTTTGTCGTACGCGGCTCCGGCACGAATCCATTTGCAGTCCACTCCCGTCCGTTCCAGTTCCGATCACGGAGACCCATCGCGGAACTCCAGTTCCGATCGCGGAGACCCATCGCGGAACTCCAGTCTCCGATCGGAGACCCATCGCGGAGACCGTTCACCGGTGATGGGGTTGGCTTGTACACTGCTATAGGTCAATGAATTTCGATGGACGGTCGGGAGAAATTCGCGGAACCAACGGTGAGATGAAGAGTCCGCAACATGTCCGTCCCGAGAATCGTCCGTCCTGAAAACGCTTCCTATAATTAATTAACTATATTTATCTAATCGGAGTTAACGTTGTCACCTCATATAATAGAAGATATGAGGAAATAGATACGGTGCAAGAAGAAGAAGAAGTCGAGTCGAATGGCGTACGTAGCTGATGCCGCCATAGAGGAAGAGAACACGGAACTGGGAGAAGCGGAGGCGGAAGAATATGAGGAGCTACGACGTGAAGATCATACAACTTGACTTGTGAGTTAGCTGACACACAAGTACAAAGATATAATAAAGCATCGAACAAGAGGCAGCGCTTCAAATTCACCCGTCTAGCTGACTATGTTCTGGATTAACAGAGTGGGCTGGGCCCAAAAGACTTTTATTCCAACCAATTAAGCTGGATCACTAGATCCTTAGTAGTTAATTAGTAGTCGTATTTAAAAATGAAAGAAATTATCAAATATTATATACATATACTTCCAAATAGAATAATAAAAACAAAGAAATATTCATATGCACTGTCGATATATGTGTTGATATGCGTCAATCCAATCGTTACCCCTACATTTTACATCCAACATTCACAATCACAATCAAACACTTGGCAGGGATCTCGTAATTTTATTAAACAACTCTGACTACATCCATTATACATAATGTGTAATACCAATTAACTATTTCATTACTGTTCATATAATTAATTGTATTTATTAATAGTATAATGTAATCATGATAGTTATTTGCTTTTAGAGATGTATCTACTGTAGTGGACGTGCTATTACAACTTTGCAGGTCTGTACGACAGTGAATCATTTCATTTTTATGGACATACTTTTCCTTCAACTTCCATCTTTTTCATTTTTCTACATTTTTCTTCATTCTAAACTTCGTTCCAACTTCCAACACCAACAAAGATCCTTCAATCACCTTGACAACCGACGTTGGTCTTTGATGGCTGCCCCTACAATACGTTATTTCATGGAAATGTTATTTATTTGTATTTCACTTTTATTTTTATCTGACACAATATTGTATGGATTTTGGGTTTATAATTTTTTTTACGCTGGCATTATTCATCTGACACAACGAATATGTTAGACAAATTTAGGACAACATAACTACGTTAGTATAAAAACATCCTTCTACACAACAGATAAATTATATCGTACAGATACTAAAACAAATGTGTCAGGAAAAATTTACGGACAGTTGTAATAGATTCAAATACATCCAATGGTGTATAGACTTTCAAGTAGAAGAATAAAAATATATGGAATTTTATCAAATACATTTGTATTTACTTTAGGATTTGAAAAATATATTTTAGTTAGTTTAGGATAGGTTAAGAACGGGGCAGGTCGCGGGCGTGGCGGCCCTTAGTTTAAGGTACTTTAGAATAGTTAGTTTAAAGTACCCCAGAATATGACCGCGACCCGCTTCATTCTCACCCTTAGTTTAAGGTATTTAAAAAAAATCAATTAACGACATATTAGTTTCATTTCCCCTCAAATAAAACTTTTCTTCCTCTCCTTTTATAATCTCCCCTAAAATCATTTCCCCCCTCTTTCTTCTTCCCTAAAATCACAAAATCAATTAGAAAATCACTTAATTAATTTTCCCTAAACCAATTAAACTTAAATAACTCATCAAAATTGAAAATAACTTAAATCAATTAGAACACAAATGTCTAAAATCATCTAACTCTAATAACTTAAATCATCTAAATCAAATAACATAAATAATCAATAACTTATTTAATCAAATAAATCCAAATGATGGCCCTCATAGGCCCTGCTTGGCTCGCGGTCCACGACCCTCATGATGGGCCATGGTTCTGGCCGTACGGTCCGGCGTGCGGTCCATGGTACCAACAATACTCCCCTCGTCTGGGGGTGCGGGTTCCGCGTGGCCTGACTATCCAACCACCTTCTTTACTACGTTTCGTAACACATGCTCAACTATCTATAAATGGTGGTTTTCGTGACCCTTCATCTTCATTCCTATCTTAAGTGTGATGAGCTCCCAAGAGATTCTAGAGGAGTTTGGCAGTGAGATGAAGCTCCAGCACTCCGTGTGGGTTGAGTGTTTGTTGTTGTTGGGTGATTACTTTTATAGCGTTGTCGTGTCGGAGAGTCAGCGACTTAACTCCGTCCTGATAGACGTGCACCCCCGCCTAGCCCAGCTACGTCGGTCCGAGGTTCTTTCTTTAGCCAACACGCCTGCCGCTGTCATGACTTCGAGCGTCTGCTGCTTACTGCATGCCACACTGGTTGCCGTCTCTTCAAACGATTTCGGCTTTCCCGGCTGCCGCCGCTGTTGGTCGTGTGGTTCCCATGGCTCTGTCTCTCGTGGGTCTCCGTCTCTTCCGGCTAGCGATTTGCACCATTTTCTATCGGGTCCCCTGAAATCGGGCCCGTAGGGGCGCCTTCGTACGCCCCCTGGCCCATCCTTGGGTCCGTCATCGGGGCGGACCTCTTCCTCTTTTTCCTCTCCTTTTTTATTGTCGATTTTTTCTTACGAACAAAAGTAGTGTTGTAGGCTTTGTACTTATAACTTTGTTGTATATTTTCTTGCTAGCGTGCCACATAAGTAGACGTTGTTATTTCGGATTTTTTGAAAATTTGAACGATAACTTTTTTCTTTTATGTAACGTGTCCGTGCAGCATTTAATACTACGTCGCCCGTCGACGAGGTGACCCGAATCCTTCTCGAACTTAAAATGCCCTTTGGTCTAGCGTCGTCCAATTTGACCCTCGTCCGACATCCTGCCGAGTCTGGTCGAACCCTTTCCACGACCGCGTGCATTCCTTCAGACCTCCGACGTTCGTGCCGTTTGCTCTCGTTCGCTCTTTTCCTAGATGTCGTGGGTTCTGGGCCCCTTGATGGTCCTTTGGGTCGAGCGCCCGACGCACGGTCCATCAACTTCTCAAAGTACTTGTGACGCTTCGGCTTCCGTGCCTGGGGGCCTATAAATACTTTCTCTCTTCCTTCCTCTTCTCACTTCTGCCCATCGCTTGTCGACTCTCAACTTTCCTTGCCGATTTTCCACAGGTTACGTTCTCCTTCTTCTTCGCATAGGATGGCCGGTTCTTCTTCCAAGAAGCTCACACTAACGCCTTCCCACGATGTCGACGCCGATGCCGCCTTGAGCAGTCTATTTGCACCGAGACCTGACCCAAATAATACCCGCTCGAATATCTCCGTCATCAGACATCATAAGCTTCCGGGACCCTGGAAATGATCTTGCTTAAATCCCCCACGAGGTTACGCCACCATCTACAAAAATTACGCCAACGTATTGTTGAAACTGACGCTTTCCCCCTTTTTCCAATTTGCGGTCTGCAGTTATATATTGGGTGATGCTTTCACAATTTCCGTCGGTCACTTTTGATCGGCTCACCTCCTTCGCCCTGCTCTGCAAGAAATACCGGGTCGAGCCTTCGCTGGTGGCATTCACCATTTGGTACCATGTGACACCGATGAATACCGATCTGAAGCACGTAGTTATCACCGCCCTCACCGGCCTTCCCTTGATTACTGGATTCAGCGATCGGATCCATCACTGACTTGATCTTCTATTTCATCCCCATAGACGCTTTGGGTCCGATCGACCCCACGCATCCTTCGCTGGCCCATTGGGCGCTCCTAGACGCTTTAAAGAGCCAGAATATTTTGAACGCGTCGACCCTCTCCCGTTTATCTCCTCGGGATAAAAGGACGTACGACGTCCTCCATGAAGTCTCTCTCCATGGGCCAGTGAAGCATCATGACTTGAGGTCGGGCGACTTTTCGCTTAAAGCGCACCTAAAGCTGCCCGTTGTCGTTCCAAAATGAAAGAAGAGGCATTTTTCTACGGTCCTGCGATCGTCTCTGGACGAAGTTATTTTTATTCCCCCCGACAGTTCTCCGATCGACGGAACCCCTTCGGGTGGCCCGAACATCGTGGTTACTCCTTCAAAGCTAGCCTTCCATCGCTGAGAAAGGCAAAGCCCCTGCGTAGACACTACTCCCCCGGAAAAGAGAAAGGGTCTTTCGTATCCTCCCGACCAACCTGACGAGTTGGATCGCCGCATGACTTTCACAGTCTACTGGATAACGCCCTTGTGTCGGCCGAGTTCCCTTCGGGCATCGCTGAGATCAACCCTGTTGTTGCTATCTTCCGGCTTGCTGGGATGTTTCGTGAGACCAGCTCCTCCCTTGAGCCTTGGCTAAAAAAGGAGGTCGAGTACGTCGATCTGTTTGCCTACGATGTCCTGAAGCTCGACCGCAACATGTATCATGACGCCCTTTGCTGAGTCGCCTTCGTGAAGGTTCGCCTTCTGCCGGGTTTTGACAGGATTGAGAAATTGGAGAAACTGTGCGACCAAGTTTCTCACCTGTCGAGGGAGGTGGAGGTCGCTGTTGCCAAGTGGGACCAGGTGGTTTCCGAGGCTTCGAAGGATGCCGAGGCGCACCAGGTTTCATTGGTCGAGGCGAAAGAAGTTGTCGAGAAACTCCACCTCCAGGATGCCGAGTCGCGTTGGAAGCTGTGGTCGCCAAAGGCCGTGCGGAGTTGATAACTGAGCTCCTGGAGGGCTTCAAGGTGTGTGTCGAGGTGCAGAACGACGATTTTGAACGTCGGTGCAAGTCGATGAAGCGTGTTGGGTTCTGGAAAGGCGTCATTCATGGCCGCGACATGTGCAATCTTGAGGAGTCTCATTTCTGAATGGGATTGGTGGCAGACCGACGCTACCCCATGCTTCCACGCCCTTATGGATTCGGGTGATAGTGAAGAGGAGAACTTGAAGGATGACTTTCCGAACGTCGCCCCTGTTCCATGAAACCCTCAGGCCTTTGTAATAAATATTTTGCGTCTGTTAGTAAATTTTACTTTTAGTATCCTTACTTTTGTACACTGTCCTCATATTTGTTAACACCCTTTTTCTATCTTTTTCGTTTTTTTTGAACGCGTCGGGTGCTCCTCGCACGACTATTTGACCTAGAGCGCCCTCGTCCGTCTTTGGCGTTGTTTCCTTTGCTTGGGCGGCCTAAACGTGTCGGGCACCCCTCGCGTGGTCCTTCGACCTGAAGTGCTCTCGAACATTAGGACGGCGAACCCTTTAGTATTTTTTTCGTTTCATTTCTTTGGTGATCGGGCGACCCAAACGTACTGGCGGCTTTCGTGTGGTCTTTCGACCCCTTGCCCTCGGTCGTTTGAGCGGTAGGCCCTTCCTTGTTGTTACCTATGGTGGGTTTTGTGGCCTCCCGACTGGTCCGTGCTCAACAAATCATGGAGAATGACTTTTTTTATTAATTTAAGAAAAAAACGGGTTTGTTGTCCTCTTTTAATACATGCCACCGCGATGGAATTTCGTTCGGGGCAATTAGGTGTGTAGAGAAAAAAGAGCTAATTATGAGAAGTGGGACGACGCTCAAATTATCGAAATCATATCACCCAGAGACAGACGACCAATCTGAAATCGTTAACAAAACGATTGAAACCTACTTAAGAGGAATGGTTCATAATTAACGACGCATGCTAATGGAGAGACGCCTTACCATGGACTGAACTGTGGTACAACACGGCTCACCACCACAGTCGATCTGGAGACCTCCCCCTATCAGGAAGTATTCCAACGACCATCACCAGACTTAATTGGGTATCGGAAGGGAGGATCATTGTTATCAGCCGTAGAAGCGGAGCTAGTTTGACGAAACCAATTGTTGGAAGCATTTAAAAATAACTTGCAAGCCGCCCAACAGAAAATGAAGAGGTATGCCGATGAACGACGTCGTCCGTACTTATTTAAGGTTTGGCTTAAACTGCATCCGTATAGACAACACTCCGTCGAGAAGAGAAAGTTCCACAAATTGGGCAAGAAATGGTATGGACCATTTGAGATTATCAAGAAAAATAGTGAGATGGCATTCAGATTGGGGTTAATAGAATCATCTTCCATTTTTCCAGTATTCCATACCTCACTACTTAAGCCATTCAAAGGACCTAATTTTGACATAACATCCCAAGAACTATCACCGCTAGCTGTGAATGCCCACCCGCTCCCACAGAGGCCTGGAAACGGACGAGGGGTCGCCCGAAGACGACCCCACCGGACGCAGAGGCTTGGGAACGGGCGAAGACTGCCAAGAGGTGGACCTAGCGATTCGACTTAGGAGGCCCCGACAGGAAGTGCTGCAAGTCGTTAGCTGGAAGGGACGACGACCCATGGGAACCACGATGGCCGCACGAATGACGAAGACGACCGTAACTTTCGGCCGAAGGAGGAACAGGCACGGCGTACAGAGAGAAGCAGAAGCTCAAGGTCAAGGTAGTGATAGTAGTAGCGACGGAGCTGAGCGAGGCGGCGGTGGACATCTATCAGGACAAAGTTGAGTCGTTGGCTCTCCGATACGGCGACGCTATGGAAGTCACCAACCAACAGCAGCAGGCACTCCGCCCACGCGACGTGCTGGAGTTTCCCCTCGCGGCCATCGGCAAGGAAGGATGGAGTGAAGAAAACAGACCACTGAGAATCTATTTATAGAAGAAGAAAAATTAAAAGGCCCAGACGTGCGGAAGGGCCGGACCCGGAAAAGCCCAGGAAGCCCACATACCTCCTAGAATAACACTATAAATACCTCCCCTGGTCCAACAGGAGAGAGGGTTGACAATCTGGAAGGAGAACTTGGAGAGTTGTGTGTGTGAGCACCCAATCGCAAGCCCATACACCATCATTATCAATGAGTTTAGATTGAATGCATATATATTTTCAAAATAGTTCTAAGCAGTAGCAGCCAGCAGAGCAGGATCATCTATCTGGTCTATCATTCTGAAATCAACAAGACAAAACAGACAGATCATGCGTCAAAACCCTTCCATGTTCTAGAATTTCATGAAACATTAAAACCCTGTTTGCCATGATAAAATACTGACAAAGGAGATTTAATAGTAAGGATAGCTACACATTATAGAACCCTAGAGAGTGAAACCATGCTCGTGGTTATCCGTAGAGAACTTGGCGAGGGTCGAGTTGGCCACTGCAATAACTTGAAGATACACCTGAAAGTTCTTCGTGCCCTTTCCATTCTTCAAGTGGTTTTAATGTGATTGGAGATTCAATGGCAGTTGAATCCACACATAATATCGACTTGTATTCTTTGTCAAGGAGATCTGGTATAACCTTTACTTTCTTATCCCATGGATTCCACACCACTGCAAAATAATTACACTCGAAAATGACAAAATCAAAATAATTATAAACATTAGACCGACCATTACACCCTAACGCTACTAATTACCTGAGTCAGGTAAGCCTTCTTTACGAAGAACCAGCGTTCTCTTTTTCTCGTGGTCTATGATAGCAATTTTTGATGGTGTGCTCAAATAAACACGGTCAACCTGCATATTCATGATCACATAATCAAAATTCAATGAAGACACACGTTATGATTTTGATATGAAATGTCTTACCTCTCCATCAAAAGTAATTGCATCTGCTTGCTCTGTATATCGCTCTTTCTTTTTGAGAATATCGAGAAAATCCAGGGTTTCCAAGCCCTCAACACGTATTTCACTGTAAAGGAAATCTATATTAAGAAACAACTCCATATCAAATTATTAAACAAACAAAAAACACAATTTTGATTCATTAATAATAATTTAGAAACTTTAGATTGGTTGATATAAATAATCAACAAGGTTTGACATTTTAAAATTAATACAAGATTTAAAAACAGCAAAACATGTATATAACTAGTAAATTTTGACAGAAAGAATTATATTCAACCTGACATCAGAAACGGATAAAAAATTCCGAATACCAAATGTGAAAGAGAATACTTTGTTTTCAACATTTCTCACACGAGGAATCAATACAAGTTTCCCAGGTCCCAATGTGATCCGTAGTCGCAACTCAAAACTGCACCATGTATAAACGAACAACAGCAGTAAGAATATATTTTAAATGCCACAAAAAAAAGAACAGACACCACACACCTGTGTGGCCAAATCTTAAAATCCTCATCAGTAGACTTCAAAAGAATGTCAATAGATGAGTTGGTTCGAGGAGGAGGAAGTGGCGATGGATCAGGGTCTAATACCCATAATTTGTTCCTTGCAAATCCATGGAACTCTAAAGGTCCGAAATCGCCAAACTGAGAAGAAGATTAATAAATGAGTGACTAGCTAATAAATTCAAATTTAATGATTTTTAGTAGTTCAATTTTTATAAAATTGTATGAATAATACGATACCTGAGGAAAACAAATCAGAATGCCTCCTCGAAGAAGTGTTTTAGGATGTTTAATCATAGACTGAGTTGACGAAAGATAAACAAAATTAATCATACCACTTTATTAGTTTTCTATAAAGAGATTAAAGAGATATGGCAAGAACTCTCTAAAAAAATACAAAATAAAACGTCATCAATAAAAAATCAGTTTAGTTTATCAGTTTAGTTTAATTTAGATTAGCATAATTTGGTTTTCAAATATATATCATAGTTGATCTAATAACATCACAAATTAGAAATCTAACTTTTGACATCTTCACAGCATTCGGAAATTCGAGCTGCGATTAAATTTAGAAAAAGTTATCCTCAAAAGTGCGACAAAACAGGAAAGAATACCGCTTAAACACATGATTAGTACCTCAAGATTGAACTCTCTAATTGCATAATTCTGTAAAGTTCAAATTAGAACATTGATTGAGTTCATATGTGAAATCAGCTATGATGTTAAAGCAGAACCCTAACTTCAAATTAGGATCGAAAATTACACATGTAGTTAAAATCAGATAAATCTTTAAATCATAGCCCAAAATCTGAAAATAAATTGGAATGAAGAAAAGGATCAGCAGTGATCAAGTCAAGTTCATTTTTCACAAACACCAGGCAGACACTCCTGGGTTAATATAAATAAATTCAAGAGAAGAAGAAAATCATCAACATGAAAAATCAAAATTAAGAAAAATAACCTTGGTATTCATGAAAAGTAGTTCCTCATGCCTATCATTTTTCCATGAAACCACCTGACCTCCATGTAAAAGAACCTGGAAATTACGAAGATATCAGTATCTCGAATACCCAAATCATCAAAAATAAAAACTACCCAACAACCTCTGCCGTTGAACCTCCCGGTTCTGATATTATAATCTTAGACGACCCATCTTTATCTTCCACAACCTTCCATGCCATAACCCACTCCCTCTTCGTGTGCTCTCCAGTCCAGACAGAGTCTCAGAGGGAGAAAAACTGGAAAGTAAGAAGGCGTGAAAAGAGAGGAGGATCTGTGGTGGAAGTGAACGGTGGAGATTTAAGATTCAGGTATAGATGCAAAGTCTGTTTTTTGGATGGCTGACAGTGAGGGAGCTGTGGACAGCAGGACAGGTGGTGTAAACTCTGTGAATGCTTGAATGATATAGATTATGAGATTCCGATCATTTAAATCGAAGATAAAATAAAATAAAACATTCTATTTATAAAATTTAGTGATTTGATTTGTGTGGTTTTTAAATCATTTCATATGACTAATATCAGCTTGGTTGGCAGCAGAAAATGTTGAATAAAATACACAACTCTTTGCATTATTTCACTATTGATGTTGACCTTGCAACAAGGTTTGGGATGCTCTTCCTTTTCTCACAGTATCTAAACTCAGAAATACTGTTTGATTTTACAGCTTGGTGGTGAAAGACTGGAAAGTGGGAAGAAGATGAAAAGTTTTTTATTAAAGATGCATATTTAATTTGCCTCCTAAGCTTTTCATCCATGCATGCTGATATCACATTCATCATTTCATGACCAGTACCAGTAAGATTCTTTTTTTGTACACAAATTAATTAAGTGATTGATTGTGTATGACAAAAGTCGGAAACCAACAAAACCTCAAAGTTCAGAGGTCCAAAATCCCACAGACTCGCAAAAATTTATAAATATACCTCTGCCGAAAATCTTTTACCCACTGTTAAAAATAATATTAAAAGTGAGAAGGAGATAAGCGATTGTAAACATTTATCGCAGGTTATCTTACTATGATTGTGTGTGTATGTTATTACGAGAAGGTAACATTAGCATTTACACCATGAGGGATAATACCATGTTCAAAATAAGGCCCAAAGTCATTTACAATTATCATGTATAAATATTTTTAAAATTATCATATACAATAGTCATAGGTTTAAAGTCATAGTCGTGTTTTATGCGTCATAGTTTAAAACTCGTCTCAGAAATCGTCTTGTTGATAGTTTGATGAATGATTGTTTAATAACATACATCGAGAAAGATATTTTTAAAACTATATACAACGAAGTTATTTTACAAATATTTAATGACGCTTTCCCAAAGGGCACGGTCTGAGAAGAAAATATTGATTGAGAAATATTGTAGATTGAGGTGTGATGGATGGGTCTCCAAAATCTAACATAAGATTTTATTTTCGAAATTTTTTATTTTATTGCACAAGTACGTAATGTACGACGTACTAAACCCAATATAGATCAACAACCATAAAAAATTAATTGTTTATTAAATTGGTAATTTTTTTCAATACATGTACGAAAGGAATTAAATGCGGTACGAAAGGTACAAATCCTTCTAAAATAAATAAAAAGATCCAAATGAGTCTACCTCAGAACCATGAAGATTGGCAACGTCGAGGGAAGCACTACAAGGCGAACCGTCCCACTGCCATAGTGAAAGTGAAGACCTTGAGCCGTCCTACAACAATAGGGTTTGCAACTGGGAGGCATATGGTTGCGCAAAGGAATTAAATGCCCGACAACCCCCTAACCCCCATTGCGGTTCACCTCCAGCGGGCCATTGTGAGATTGAAAGAGAACCAGAAAGTATTACCAACCAAGTGTCGAGGTTGTACAGTAAAAGGCTGACAGCCCAAGAGTCAGGCGAGGACGGAACGATACGCGCCAAGAGAGCCTAACGCAGGACCCACCTTCAGAGTGGACGTCCAAGCAGAAATCAAACACCCCTTCGATCCCATACCGCATGTTGGCAACCCCAGCTGTGCCAAACTCGACGTCTAGGGAGGTCATCGCCTTGCATCTTCTGGCAACAAAGTATTGGGCCAGACAAAAGGCTCTGAGGATTGCAACTTACAAGAACACATGAGATCCCAAGAAACACCTTCAGTCGTTATGCACCGGTATGGAGGACACGACGTCGTGTTGCGACATATAGTACCACATGTTCAAGAGAACACTAGTAGACGACACATCGTTGAGACCGGAGAGCATCCACATTTTCAAAAAACTAGAGAATTGAAACTTTTCGAATAGCCTTCAACTTCTGCATCCAGAATAGGGGTGATGCTCTGCATAACAAAGAGTGGACGACCTTCAAGACTCATCGTTTATCTTGGGACTACGTAGAGGTCTATAATTGAGCCTCTTTGAAGCTTCGATCTTCAGACAACTAACGCTTACCTTGGACGAAGCCACGATCCATGTGTGGGCTGGGATTAAGGTGTAGGATGTGTATAGGGGCCGGTCGGTGATTCCAAAAGACCCAGTCGACCATGAAGGAGGAGAAAGCAAGCCATCCTATCACCAGAAGAACTAACAAGGAGGCATGTCGTCTGGGAAGTTGAAGGAAGCAAGTCAGAAAGATCAAGCCAAATACTACGACGGTGGTCAACCAGAAAAGGTTTACTAGTATTTGTAACGGAAATAACAAAGTTAACGAAAATTCCATTAACTAATAAGTATTTGTAACAGAAATTCCGTTAACTTTGCTTCGTCCGAACTGCCTACTTTTTTTTTAGTGACTTAGCGTTGAAGGGAGTGTTGCTAGAAGCGATACGTGGAATAATGACAACAATGAAAAATGGTGTGATTATCATGGAGATTACGACCATACACGATGAGTATTGGGACCTCGTTGACGAAATCTGCAAATTATGGGATATCACAGAAACCATGCCCTAGTCGAGCGAATACCAACTTTGATAGTGGTAGCCAGACCCAAGGTCATCGTAACCAAGCACCGAACGACATCGAAGAATGAGACCTAACAAAATGAGATGGAAGATACATGGCCATCTCAGATGGCGAAGAAGCCATATATAGGAGGAAATCCCGTCAAGAAGTGTCAGTACGCCAAAGACATGAACCACATACCAAGGGATGTTTCCGAGGAATCATCTCTCACGTGTCTGAAGGGGTCCACATACCAAGGGGTGTTTCCGAGGAATCATCTCTCACGTGTCTGAAGGGGTCCACATACCAAGGGGTGTTTCCGAGGAATCATCTCTCACGTGTCTGAAGGGGTCCACATACCAAGGGGTGTTTCCGAGGAATCATCTCTCACGTGTCTAAAGGGGTCCACATACCAAGGGATGTTTCCGAAGAATTGGAATCCATGAGAAAGGCCATGGATGAAATGTGGGCAGAATTAACTACACTAAGGGCAGACAAGGATCGGCCAGCCACCCAGCTTCCGTCTTCACCTTCGTCGCCTCCACACAATCTTGGTCCCCCTTCACCACCAAAAAATCAAGTAACGAAATGTTGGATGATATTATGAAGGCCATTGAAGAGCTCCGGAGAGAATCCTCACGCCCGATGAATACAATTTGAAGCACTTCCTAAAGAATCGAAAGGAGTCCCTACATCCCAACATCATTAGAGAGCAATTTCTAGCAGAGTTTCGAGTCCCGCGGTGGAACCATATTCGGGGGAATTAGACCCCAATGACTATATAAACATGTTTTTATCTAAAATGGTCGCATTGCCAGTGAATGACTCACTACTATGTCACCTATTTCTAGTGTTCTCAAATCTATCATATGTTTAATGAACAGGGTATGGACATGGTATTCCAAAATTAAATCAGAAGAAATTTTCTCATATATATAGAAGACATTCTGGTCAAATCATGCAACGGATATTAAGGAAACCCTGGAAACCTTAGAAGAATATTGTATGAAGTTGAACCCTATAAAGTTTACGTTTGGAGTACAAGAAAGAGAGTTTTTAGGATTTTACGTGGGAAAAGAGGGGATCAACCAAAACCCATAAAAAATCAAAGCTATCCTAAAAACAACTCCCCCTACTTCAATAAGAGAGATTCAGAAGTTGAATGGGAAAATTAATGCACTATGACGATTTATATCTAAAGTTGTCGACAGATGTAACCCCTTCTTCAATTTTCTTTGATAAGGAGACAAGAATGATCAAATCTAATGGACAATCGAGTGCAATCAAGTATTTGAGTCTTTTAAAAGTCACCTAGAAGCATTGCCACAATTAGGAACACCCACCAATGCTGAAACTCTTTTCCTATACATAGCTGCCTCTAAAGAGGCAGTCGGCGCAATCCTCATTTTTCAGTAAGGGAAAGAGAAAATTCTTGTATACTATCAGTCCAAAAGATTACAAAGAGATGAACTAGGTATCCACACATCGAAAAGATAGCGTTCACCGTAGTCCACGTAGCACGAAGATTGGAAGCCTACTGTCACAGTAGAACTAGACACCGAGCGAGTACGAGACCAACTAATCCAAGATTTAATGCTAGACCCAAGCACATCTGGATTGGGTCACGAAGGGCACGAGGAGAGTAACAACTCACAACCGAGCGATTCTGAACCTGCACGACCCACACGAACGTACAAATCTACTCGTCAAGCTGATTTCCTTTATGAATAAAATAATGCATAGTATAATTTGTTGTTAGTCATAGACACGTCATTCTGTTAGCATGCATAGCACGTCCATGCAAATCTGTTTTAAAATCTCTTTAAATACAATGAAAGACGATGGGAGACCATCGAATATTTGAACAACAACCTTCTTCACCTCCGGTTCCACTTGGAGAACCTTCTTCCTCACCTCCGGCCACTTCGGCAACACGTCTCCGTCTTCTCAATCTATCGTCTAGCACGACTCTATCAGGAGTCATTATTACACCTACTTTTTGGCTCAATCCATAAAGATCTTAACCGATCATCCGCTACACAAAATTCTGCACAGACCAAACATGTCTGAAAGGCTGACAAGTGGATAGTAGAATTAAACAAGTGCGATCTTGATTTCATTCCACCCACAACCGTTAAAGGAAAATCCCTTGCAGATTTCAATGCAGATTAACTCACGTGGAAAAGGGAGCTCTATGGATAAAAAAAGTATACGAGCATTCCATTCGGCTAAACGTCCAAGCAACGTACAATGTTGTTGAATACGAAGCAGACATTCATGAGCTCAAAATTGTGAAGTCATTGGGAGTAGAAACAGTCATAACGCTCATGGATTCTCAACTCATAGCACGACGATCCATTGGGGAATTCATGGCCAAAGAAATTCTCATAACCAAGTATTCAAAGTCTCTCGAAACTATAGCCTCCTTATTCGAACATGTCAAAATAGAACAAATACCTGGATCCCTAAACATGCCAGCAGATGTATGGGCCAGGCTAGGATGGGGTCCCATGAGAGATAGTGATAGAGTCTACACTAAACCAATTTCTCAACAACACCCTGCATATTTCAAATCAAGAAGATTAGTGAATACTGATACAACAATTCTTGAAGAATCAGGTCTTGTCTATGGACAAAAGTAAAGCATGATATATACATCGGATAGCACCAACATACTATGACATGAATGGGAAGCTTTAAAAAAGATCCACAGCAGGACTACTCTTACCTTGTATCACATAGACAAAAACTAGTCAAATAATAAAAGATATCTACGAAGGAGTATGTGGGATGCACCCCGGAGGTAGGTCACTAGCATTCAAAATACTTCGGTAAGGATATTACTGGCCAATAATGTAGTAGGAATCAGCCAAATATGTATAACAGTGTCAGGCATGTCAAGTACACGGGTCAGTCTGGCATAAACCTTCTACGGAATTAACTCCTATTGATAGCCATATTCCATTCGCCAGATGGGGATTAGATATCGTGGGGTCATTCCTCATATTAAACGGGCAGGTCAAATTCTTATTTGTAGTTGTCGACTACTTTACCAAATTTGTAGAAGCACAAGATGTAAGAAGTATAAACCAAGAGGCTGCCCAAAAATTCATATTCCAATTCATTATCAATCGATTTGAAATACCTCAACATATTATAATAGATAACGGAACTCAGTTCACTGGCGGAGTATTCACTAACATGTGCAACATACAGATTCCTATGGGACGGGAAGAAGGAGGTTAGTTGGGACCAAATGACGTTATCGAAGGCTGAGGGTGAAATTAATTTCAGACGATTCGAGAACACAATTACGGAATCAGTAATGAAGAGAGTGTGGAGGATATGGAATGCATAGGATTCTATCTGGGTCATATGGATCCAGAAGAGGTATGTCAGAGGAAGGACACTTGCAGACATCCATATACGTAGTGGAGTTGACTCACCGGCATAGTTAGAGATGGTGGATAAGAGGCAGAAGATAGGCAGGGTATGACCTGTGAGGAGGATTACATATGCACATGGACGAGTGGCACATGCTTCACATTTCGGAACGTGTAGGACAACATCAGATTGAGGAGACCAAGGGAAGACAGAGCAGCAGGGATATGTGCATCGAGCGTCAACAAGTATACTATAATAATGTGGAGGGTCAACCTTCGGAAGATCACGACGCAGGACAAGCTGATTGGGTGGGGGTTCCTCAACTTAAAGAGTGCTGGTTGTGCACGACAGAGTTGGAGAGCTTCGACCATATATACTTCAGATGCAGTTATTCCAGAGATGTATGGAGGCAAATCCGTAGACATATAGGGGACTTCTTGACACGAGAACACAAAAAATCACCTTCATGGGGCATTTGTTAGATTATATTTGGGTCAACCACATATGCAATTTGGGATGAGCGTAACCGGAGGAAACATTAGAGCAGATCTTTACTGGTATCAGAGTTGGCACTGCGTATAGCTGTGGATGTGCATATTTTTTATGATAGATCTAGATTTAAATCTAAAAACTCAATCATGGAGGACATGCTATTTGTTGTATAGGATAGAGGGGGTACCCAAAATAACCACCCAACGAATGTTAGTAGTGGATCCGGATCCCAAATTGGGTATAGTAAGATACTTGAGGAGGGGCCGAGGAGTCTGGTCGGGGTTCATTCCTTAGGAACGGAACTCTTTTGGTAATAACTACCCTACGTTTGCCCCACGTCTGACTAGTCGACTTAGTTGATTGCTGACGATTTCAACCCTTGCCTTCTTTCGGGGAGGAGGGGAAGGAAGATGTCTTCAATAGACTATGGTCATGTGGGAGTGTCGGACCCTCGAATGGACACAAGAACATGGCGGTCGAAAGCATATCCCAATCTTTTTGAAGGGTTTTTAAAACCGAGATGAAAGGGAGGGCCGGGGTGTGTGGAAACCTGAGGCTAGACTGATGAGGTTTTTTAGGGAGTGTGTGAGTTGTCTTTGTTTTTATTATGATTTGTGTTACTCGTAGCCTTCGGGCGTGCCTCTATATGGGGTCAGGTTCAGTGGGGCTCACTGCCACGTGGTGTACTATTTACTTGGATATATAGTTATCACGATTTTTATTCAAAAAAAAACAAAGTACATTTCTCCTCCGTCTATAGACCGTAAGGAAATGGACAAGTAGAAGTTACTAACAGAGCCATCATAAGAGGGTTAAAAAGGAAAGTCGAACAGTCCAAAAGAGCATGGACAGATTTCATGGCGAATTTCCACCATTGATATTTTTGGGTGGGAAATGAATGGTGGATTATTAGTGGTAGTTCAGGTATTTTCCTGGCAGTTATCGTCCTGATGGTCTTTTAATGGTGGATTTCTGCCACGGATAACTTTTAATGGTGAAAATCCGTCATTAAAAAACCGCCATACAATATTCTTTTTCTTGTAGTGAGACCTATTATCGGAAATCTTGCGGGCTTACAAGACTTTTACTAAAAATCCAACAGGAGAAACACCTTTCTTATTAACATATGGAATGGAAGCGGTAATACAAGTCGAAATGAATTGTCCAACTCTAAGGATCGCTACATACGATCTTGCAAACAATAAGCAAAGCCAAACTATGACCCTAGATCTAATTGATGAATTGTGCGTGATCAAGCCCTCTTAAAAAACATGGCGTATAGAGAAAATATGGCTCAGTATCACAATAAAAGAGTTAAGATGAAAGACATCATAGTTGGGTCGCTCTTACTTCTTAAAGATGGGATAGGGACCAAGAGTAAAGGAAGAGGAAAGTTGGCTCCCAATTGGGAAGGACCTTACATCGTCGATAGCGAACACTGGAAGAGCACATATGGACTCAAAACAGAAGATGGGACGTTGATAACCAACACATAGCATACTAATAACTTAAAGAAGAACTTTGAAAAACCTTAGAATATATAAAGCAAACAATTTTAAATATTAATAAAAAGTACTCGAAGGAAAATTAAAGATATTTCAAAGTTAAATAAAACAAGATATTTAAAATTCTTGATAGCAAAAATTCTCAACATCATCGAAACCTAACCTTTCCTCTTCTCCACCGTCAGTAGAAGGTATGGTATCTTCCAACTCTTTAGATCCCTTCTCCGCAGTGCTCTTTAGCCTCGCAAGCTCTTCCTGTAAGATTTTAATCTCCGTATGCAACTCAATCAAACTAGCTTCAACTGACTCTGGTTCGTTTCACTAATCAATCATTTTCAGCCGATATGATTTCAAACTTTTTCGTTTTTACGCCGTGAGAAAGAGCAAGCTTTTCGAACTTTTGCTTATAACACTACAAAAAAAAGTAGGCAGTTCGGACGAAGCAAAGTTAACGGAATTTCCGTTACAAATACTAATTATCAAAGTTAACGGAATTTGTAACGGAATTTCCGTTAACTTTGCTATTTCCGTTACAAATATTAGGACTTATATATTGTAACGGATTTTTTAACTATTTTTAACGGATATTCCGTTACAAATAGCAATTATTTAATAATTTTCATAATTAGGGTTAGGGTAAATGTAAATAATTAGGGTTAGGGTTAGAGTAAATGTAAATAATTAGGGTTAGGGTTAAGGTTAGTGTTAGGGTTAACAAAAATTAGTAAAAATAAGTATATATACATATTTAGATAGTGTTAGGGTTAGAAGTTAGGGTTAAAAGTAAGAGTTAGAAGTTAGAAGTTAGGGTTAGAAGAAGTTAGATTATAGTTTTTTAGATATTTTAAATTTTAAAGTTAAAAAATAAATTTAAAGAAGGTATTTTAATTTTTAAAGTTACAAATTCAAGTATTATAAAAGTTATTTTAAATTAACAACTAGTGATTTTTTAAAAATTATAAAAAATATCAATTTCTAATATTAACTTTAGTAGGTTAGGGTTAGTCTAATTTAATAAATTTTAATTCTAAAATTCAATTTAATAAATTAGATATTTTAAAACTTATCAAATAAGTTTATTTTAAATTTAAAAAAAAATTAAAGAAGTTATAAATTAAAGTTATTTTTGATATTTTAAATTTAAAGTGAAAAATTAAATTTTAAAAAGTTATTTGAAGTTATAAATTCATTTATAAATGTTATTTTAAATTATATATCCTAAAAAGTTAAAAATTAACAACTAGTGATTTTTTAAAAATTATAAAAAATATCAATTTCTAATATTAACTTTTAAATTTTAATAAATTTTAAATTCGAAAATTCAATTATATATTAACTTTATTTTAAATGGTTATCAACTAAGTTTAAATGAATATTTTAAATAAAAA
>LFYR01000931.1:203230-224270 GCA_001185155.1 Zostera marina | reverse complement strand
CAATTCCAAGATAAAAGATAGTTTGGAAAACTCAGTGCAACCTGGATATAACTGTTCTTCACCTTCTTTTAGACGGCGTAAGAACGAATCGTCATATCTCTGCTCAGGATCTTCGTCGACTGGATCAACATCGACTGGATCTTCATGGACAGGCTCGTATTCGAGAGGTTCTGTTTCGAGAAAATCTTCGTCGGCTGTATTCTCAACTACATGTTCTCCGTAAACCGCACGAACCAATCCAATCATATCGTTACCAGTTTCCGGCACCTTTTCTTTTCGTTTCACTTTTTTCTCACCATATCTACTCGGTAACTCTCCGTGACACGTCCAAACATCGTAATGTTTCAACCAACCATTTATGAAAACATGTTTCCTCATCTCCTTTATAGGAATCACTTCACTATTCGTGCAGGACGAGCATGGACAAGGTAAATAACCTTCTGGGTGAGTCGAATTCGAAATGACGAAATTAGTGAAAGCTGTTAACCCTTCACCGTATTCTTTCGAAAACTGATCTAAACTCATCCAAGCTTTATCGGGTACTTTCATAACGTTCGACATTATCCTAAAAATTAAATTTTTTATCAAATTATAATTAATTAGATAAAAATTAATTGACTATTACAATATTAGTTATAGTTCAATTTTTTGGGAAAATCTAGCTAATTATTGAACTAGGTACGTAATCTAGCTAGTTCAATTTTTTATAGGCCGATGCTGGATGAACCGGGAGATAAAACCGGAAAGCATCTTGGGGATTGGGTGGTAGAGCCCTCCTACGAGGTAATTGCTTCACTCTACGTGGCATTTCTTAAAATCTAAAAAAATATTAAATTAATTAATTTAATATTTTTTAAACAAAAAAATAATTAATTAATTAATCATTTCATGGAAAATTAATGATTATTATTTCAATATAAAATCATTTAATTTAATAATTATTCATTATGATTTCTATAATTTCATGCAAATTATATTCATTAACATTTCAATTTAATGATTACTAATTAATTAACAAATTTTTAATTTCAGGCAAATTAATCATTAACATTTCAATTTAATAATTACTAATTATTTAAAAAAATAATAATTTCATGCAAATTTATCATTATTATTTCAATTTAATAATTAATTAAATAATTTCAAATTAAAATGATCATATATAATTATTTCATGCAAATATTTCATTACTAAAAAATTAATATTTAATAATTGTCAATCAATTAATAAAATACTAATTATTCTAATTTCATTTGATAATTAAAATGAAAATTTAATAATTTATTTTAACAACAAATTAAATAATTTGAAAATAAATTAATTAAATAAAATTATATAATTTTTACCGCAAATTAGATTTTCTTCAATCCAAAACTTACTTCAATCTTGATTTTAAAAAACCTATAACAAATTAAAAACACATTAAATATTTTATATAAAATTTAAATTATTTAAAAACATAAAATAATTACAACATATTTATTTCATGCAAATAATTAATTAAGATATAGATTCATGTAAATTTTAATTAAATTGATATTTAATTACAATTATTTATATAATTTAAAAATAAGTTGATTAAATAAAAATTTTAATTATTTTCTATTTGAAAATAAATACGATAACTAATTATTTCAAAACATTATATTAATTAATTAACTATTACAAAATTAAGTTATAAACAGTAATTAAAATTTTTTATTAATTATTTATAAACAGTAAATAAAATAATTATATAATTAATTATTTTAAACAATATGTTAATTAATCAATTAAAACTTCTTTTAAATTATTTTAAAATACTAAATAAAATAATTTTTTAATAATTTATTCATTATTTTAAAATCAGTATATTCAATATAAAATATAAAATTATTTAAAGTATTGATAATTACAAAATTATTTATATTATTAATCAAAGAATATTTAAATTATGTACAAACATGAATTATTTATTTAAATTAATCAATAATTATCTAATTAAATTTAATTCTATATTTAAATAATTATTTATTTCTATTATTTATTTATATTATTTATAAACTTTAAATTAAATATAAAACAGTAAAATTAATAAAAAATACCAACAAAAAATTGTAATTAATAAAAAACGATTTCTAAAATATTATCCTAACCCTAAATCGAATCCAAACCCCATTCTAAAATATAACCATTTTCAAATAAAACAAAGTGAAATAAAACCCTTCTCAGCAAGAACGGCGACGGGATCAAATCAGGACGGAGGTGGTGGCTAGCGGAGACGACCTTCGAAGCGGAGTCGGCTACCGGATAATCAAATAAGTACATTTCATTATGATAATCAAATAACATATCGCAAAATTAAACCGTATAAATAAAATTATACCCAAACAACACATACAAAGTACCATCACGATCAACATCAACAAAGTTTCCATTATTTAATCTACAACATAAAATTTTATCTTAATAAACAAACCATCAACAAACAATTCCAATGTCTAAATCATTGAAATTAAAACAATATGAAATTCTTAACATATCATTCAAATTCTTATGAAATCATTGAAATTCTTAACATATAAAAAACCAAACATGAAAATTTCTTATTCATACATCAAAAACCCAACAAACGATAACTTACTATAAAAACATCAAACTAATTACAATCAACACAATAACTAAAAAAACATAAATCAAACCCATAAATCAACAACACGATAACTAAACACTTATCAAAAACACGATAACTAAACACTTATCAAAAACACGATAACTAAACACTTATTCAAAAACCCAACACTTATCAAAAACAATCAACACTTATCAAAAACAATCAACACGATAACTAAACAAATTTCTTTCCTAAAAGAATACTATTTCAAACAATATTATTTCAGATACTAAATCAACAGCAAACAATACTATTTCATTCATACATACATTCAAACAATACTAAATCAACATATACATACATTCATTTAAACATCTAAACAGAAAATACTTCAACTTAAGCCTAAATAGTAGATAGATAAATATTGAATCTAAACAATATGGATACACATAAACATAAAAAAAATAGATAAAGATAGATAGATATATAGAATAACATTAAACAAACAATGAAGAGATGACAAATTAAGGATGAAAAAATTAGGAAAAACAAAAAACGTTAAAAAATTAGAAACTACCTTCAAAGTTGAGGAATCGGAATGGAGATCGGTTACCGGCGAAGACACGGAGACTAACAGTGAAGACCGGCGAGGACACGGCGGCGTGACCGGCGAGGACACGGAGGCGTGACCGGCGAACGCTGACGGCGACGACGAGCGGCGGGGAGACAGGCGGGGACGAGCGGCGGTGGTGAGTGATTTCCAAAAGAACAGACAACGCGTCTGTTCTGATTTGGGGTTTTTAATAAACCCCAAAACTTACATGGCGGATTTCCGCCATGTAAGTACACTTAAGTGCCGCCAGCACTAAAGTGAAAGTCCGCCCAATCGAAATTTGGGCGGGCTTTTTCCGCCCGATTCCCCGAAAACATAACATGGCGGACTTCCGCCATGTTAAGTCAATTTAATCGGGTAATCGGGCTGAAAATTGGGGGTCATTCGAAATTTTGGGCGGGATAGTTTAGATGGCGGAAATCCGCCATCTAAACACCGCCATCAAAAGTAATTTCGAACCGCCGTCGATCCAAAACTTTTCCTCGGCGGATTCAATGAATAGATGGCGGACATCCGCCATCTAAACAACTGAAGTATTGATGGCGGATTTCCGCCATCTAAGGGCCGCCATACAAGGTCCTTTTTTTTGTAGTGAGAGAAACCAGATTAATCTCGAATAATCATCAATAAAATACACAATGCCCAATAGCCATTATAAAAATACGGCACACTTCATGTGCGCCATCCCTGTGTGCACTTTTTTGTGCCAAATACATACCAACCGTTTGATTATTTTAAAGAGATGTGTACTGGTCGTGACGTTTGAAATTTATTATAAATAAAATTTAAATAAACTTTTTTGTTGTACATCAAGTAATATTCAGTTAGTACTAGGTAGCATTGTATTTAATGAAAGATTTTTCAAGTTTATGGAAGAAAATAAGGTGATAATATAGACTATAATGATGAAAGTATATGGGTAATGTGACAGCTTCGTTGTATACTGTGCAAAACGCAGTTGTAAAACATTTGACACAGTAAACGCACATCAGTCAAAATATTAAGACATTAATGACATGTTGTACGAATAGACAAAAAGTAAACTTTTAAATTGATTTTCTGTTTTTTACTAAACCAAATGAAAACATGTCATGTGTCATATTGTACACTATGTAAAAAGATGTTTTCTGTTGGTGTTGTACTTTTATCAGAATATTTGAAGATCCACACCCGACGCGATAGTAGTGTTGTGTGCATAACATTAAACCTACCAATGGATTAAATACGACTGCTTAGGATTGGATGACGCATTGAGGTATGGTGTAAAGGATTAATAAATCTAAAAACAGTACTTAAAACAAATCAATGAAATAACACTAAACTGAACATAGGACTAAACTGACATTTCTATTAAGTTTAGTACTTATTAATATTTTTGGTTAAGTGTTTATTGTGCAGGTAAATTTCCCAACACTCAAAGATTAAATATAAAAGAACGTGGAGGACTAAGCTGCAATAGTTTCAATTAAAATAGATGAGCCAATTATAGCTGGGCCAGATTCAACTATGGGCTGCGACAACTTAGAATAAATGATTAATGTATAATTAGTTAGTTAAGCAATTAGTTATGTAATAAGTTAGTAAATTCTTATATATAACTAATTGTAATTAACATTAAATTCATTCATTCTAATACAAGTTTCCTCTAATTCTTTTCCTCCTAATCCGGTTTGTTAACCACCGGTTCATCTCGGTTAACACTCGTTTCAAACAGCGATTTCCCTCTTTCTCCTCCCATGGCAGCCCTGCTAGAAGATCTCCCGGAGAAATCGTCGGCTGACTCCCCTACTCGGAATACTCGTCGCGTTAATATGGTATCATCGGTTGGGAACGATGTCAACATTGATTTTGACGTTTCCGCATTGCTACACTCGAAGCAGAACAATGAGGAACTTGATTACTCCTCAACAGATTCCAAAGAAGTAACGATGTCTTCCAGCTCGGAGGGGACTGATAATTTTTTCAGAAGAAAATAAAACAAGAAAACAAGCAAGAAGAAAAGATCCCACAGCAAAAGAAGAAATATTCCAAGAAAGTCACCATATTTTCTTTCTGCAGGGGATCATCCAGACGCACTTATGGTGTCTGATAAATTGACAGGAGAAGGAAATTACGTTTCTTGGGCTAATTCAATGAAGCTTTCCCTGCTTTCAAGAAGAAAAACAGCTTTTGTGAATGGAAAGATCAAGAAGCACATTAATGAGTCAAGTGAAGAATATGAAGATTGGGAAACAGCAAATGGCTTAGTGATATCTTGGATCGTGAATGGAGTTAACCCACAAATTGCATCAACGCTAATTCACACAGAGACAACATATGAAGCTTGGGTGGAGCTTCAAGAGAGGTATAAACAAAAAAATGCACCCAAGACAAGCCAACTGAGGTATGAGATTAATACTTTAAGTCAATCTACTGATAGTATCTCTGTGTATTTTGATAAATTTAAATCTCTATGGGATCAATATATGGAGATAGAAAAACCCGAGTGTAGGTTTTGCACAACTTGTGCACCTATCTACTCTAAAAAAATGGAAAAGGATAGAACTCATCAGTTCCTCCTAGGTCTAAATAAAGATTTTATGACTATAAGGAGCCAAATCCTAGCATATTCAGAGCTACCCACAATGAATCAAGTTTTCTCTTTGGTCATTCAAGAAGAGAAACAAAAAATGAATTTTAAAGAAAAAGTTAGCTCAACAACCATGTTTGCAAAGAAGAATGGCAAGGAAGAAAATAAAGAAGAACCAAAGAAGAAAGGCTTATACAGCAAAAGTGGTAAGAAACTAGATACAAAGTATTACTGCGATAATTGTAAATTTTTTGGGCATATTAGGGAAAATTGCTATCACATAGTAGGTTTCCCAAACAAAAATAAAAATGATGGCTATAAGAAGTCCAAAGATACTGCTAATCAGACTTCCACCACAACAAATCTACCCAACCTAAACAATGAAGAATTACTACTACTTAAGGATTTGTTGAGCAAATCCACTGGTATGTCTTTTTCATACAATTTTTTGAATTATGAAAATATTTGGATAGTTGATAGTGGAGCTTCTCAGCATATGACTGGGAATTTTCATTATTTTGATGATACTCCAAAAGAGGAATTAGATCACTATGTGACCATTCCTAGTGGAGAAACATGCAAAGTTAAATATATATACCGGAAATATAACACTATCAAAAGATCTAATTTTAAAGAATGTGTTATATATTCCAGAATTTAGAGTCAATCTAATTTCAGTAAATAGATTGATAAATCATTCAGATCTGAATTTAATTTTTTCAAAAAAAAATGGATGTGAATTTCAGGTAAGCAAATCAGGGAAAGTGATTGGGCAGGGTGAGCCTAAGGATGGTCTTTACATACTAAAGCCAAGATTTCCTGAATTTGCATACACATCTATAGAATTTCAGAATTGGCACAAAAGACTTGGCCATATATCAACAGAGAAGATGAAAATGCTCATCAACAATGGAGATCTAGAAATTAGAAATAACTGTTTAAATTCTGAAAATTCTAAACAATATAGTGATGATACTATTTTGAATAATTTTTCCGCAAAAATAAATAAAAATCTATCAAAATTAAAAGATAGTTGTGATATTTGCCCTCTTGCAAAACAAACAAAATTAAAATATAAAAACAGTACATCAAAATCAAAATCAATATTTGATATTGTTCATATTGATATTTGGGGAAGATTCCCAATCACAACACATGATGGTTTCAATTTCTTCCTAACTATAGTTGAGGATTATAGTAGAACTACTTAGACTTTTTTATTAAAATCCAAGAGCATAGCCCTAGAATGTGTTAAAAACTTTATAATAAAAGTAAAAAATCTTTATAATAGCAATATCAAGGTCATTAGAAGTGATAATGGAGGAGAGTTTACCTCACATCAATTCACAAAATTATTAGAGGCATATGGGATAACTCATCAACTTACATGCCCATATACACCTCAACAAAATTCTATAGTAGAGAGGAAGCATAGGCACTTATTAGAAGTGGCTAGGTCTCTACATTTCCAAGGAGGAATTCCTTTAATATATTGGGGTGAATGTGTTCTAACAGCCACCCACATAATAAATAGAATTCCTTCTAAAGTTCTCAAAAACAAAACCCCATATGAAATACTAAATAACAAGACACCAAACTATGAATCTATGAAAATATTTGGTTGTCTATGTTATGCAACAACCAATATTAGAGAACATAAATTTTCTCCAAGAACATTCAAAGGCATTTTTATGGGATATCCTTCTAATATAAAAGGGTATCTAATACTAGATATAGAAACCAAGAAGTTTCATATTTCTAGAAATGTACTTTTTAGAGAAAATGTTTTTCCTTTTAAGGATGACATTTATAATCAACAAGAAAAAAAACAAAATATCATACATGAGGAAATATATAATAGACTTATATATAAACATTATGATTCTAAAAATGATTATGATTATAGAATCTCAAAAAATTCTGAAAATAACAATTTTCAAAACAAAAAGCTAGAATCTCAAATATCTGAAAATTCAAAGATATTGGATCCTAGTAATATAAATTCAGTAATACCTGAAAAAGATGAAGAAATAACTCATCTAAACTCTAAAACAAAAGAAAAATTTAAAAATAAAAACTTAAGAAATTATGGTCAAAAGAGCCATAAAAACTCAAATAAATATGTAAAAAACTCATTAAGAGAGGATTCACTGCAAAACTATGAAAAGCATGAATCAAATTCACAACCTAAAAACCAAACAGACATTGGCATTAAATCTAGAATGAGTCATACAGAAGCTAATTCAAATAATATAGAATTCATAAGAAGTAGTCATGGTCCAGAAGGAACTTCTACAGAGAAAGATGCTCTGGAATATTTTTCAGATCAACAAAATGATACATTAGATATAAATCCTGAAAATAGGAATGAAATCAATATGGAAACTAATTCAAATCAGTCACGAAACAATTCAGAAAAAACACCTGAATTTGAAAATAGTAACAGCTTAAGAGCTGTTTTGAAACAATCAGAAAACAGACCAGAAATACCATCTAAATATAGGAATGATGACATTGAAACTGATCTGAATCAATCAAGCCCTAATTCAGAGAATATTTCTGAAATTTCAGGCAGAAATGTTTTGAAAAACAACTTGAGTAGATCAAATAATAACTCAAGAAATCTGCCCAATTCACATAACAAAAACATTCTGGACATTTTAGAACATACAGAAACAAACTTCAAAAAGTCATCTGGTTTTCCAGATAGACACATCATGATTGATAACACAAGTCAATCAAATAATAATCCTGAAAATTCAGAAAGTAATCCTGAAGAAAAATCTGCTGAAATTGCAGAAACCACTAGTCTAGAATTAAATCAATCAGAAGATACTTAACAACAAAGAGTCACAAACAACAAGGTAGAAACTTTACAAAATAAAACCAGTCTATATGGTAGGAAGATTATCAAACCAAAACAATTTCAAGAGTATTATCTTGAAAATGAAAAAGAATACTTCCATGGATCAAAATATCCTATGAGCAACCATGTATCCTATAATAGGATAAATAAAAATCATAGACAATATTTAAAACAAATTACCATTCATGATGAGCCAAATTCTTTCAATGAAGCTTCAAAAGACCAAAATTGGGTGGAAGCAATGAAAAAAGAAATGAATGCTCTAAATGAAAACAATACATGGACATTAACTGATCTTCCAAAAGATAGAAGATCAATTGGGTCTAAATGGATTTATAAAATAAAATACAAACCAAATGGGGATATAGAGAGGTATAAAGCAAGGCTAGTAGCCAAAGGCTTTACCCAAAAAAAAGGTTTTGATTTCTTTGAAACCTTTGCACCAGTGGTTAAAATGGTCACAATCAAAACAATAATAGCTGTGGCAGCTATGAAAAGATGGAATTTATATCAATTAGATGTAAATAATGCCTTCCTTCATGGTGAACTACATGAAGAAGTTTATCTAAGACCACCACAAGGTCTTCTAAGTGAAGGAGATAAAAGAGTGTGTAAATTAAACAAGTCACTCTATGGGCTAAAACAAGCTTCAAGGAGCTGGTTTGAGAAATTAAGAGGGGTCCTCTTAGATATGGGTTTTATTCAAGCCAAGTCTGATTACTCCCTTTTCATAAGAGGAAAAAATCAAAACATATTATATCTCATAGTATATGTAGATGATATTATCATAACTGGGAGTAATGAATTAGAAATTGGAATAATCAAAGTCCAATTAGAGAAAAAATTTAAACTAAAAGACTTAGGAAGACTAAACTATTTTCTAGGTATTGAGGTATCATATTCCAATAAAGGAATATATCTTTCCCAAAGGAAATATGCATTAGGCATAATAGAGGATTGTGGGCTCTCAGGAGCTAAACCCTCAAAAATACCAATGGAGAGACATATAGACCTCAAAAATGACAAATCTCTAAAAATTGAAGATCCAACCTTCTATAGAAAGATAGTTGGAAAGCTTATCTATCTAAACATAACCCGACCAGATCTAAGCTTTCCAGTGAATTGGTTGAGTCAGTTTATGAATGAACCAAAAGAAATTCATCTTCAAGTGCTTTTTAAACTAATAAGATACATCAAAAATGCACTTGGACAAGGACTCATATATAACAGAGTTGGAAATATGGTTATTCAAGGATATTGTGATGCTGATTGGGCATCTTGTCAAATAAGCAGAAAATCTTTAACAGGGTTCTGTATAATGCTAGGAGAGTCACTTATCTCTTGGAAATCCAAGAAACAAGTAACAGTGGCTAGATCTTCATGTGAGGCTGAATATAGAGCCATAGCTCAAACCACATGTGAAGTGACTTGGATTCATCAATTGATGGATGAGCTAAAAATAAAAGTGAGAAAACCATCAATTCTATATTATGACAATAAATCTGCCATATACCTAGCTAATAATCCAGTTTTTCATGAAAGAACTAAACACATAGAGATCGATTGTCATTTTATAAGAGAATTGATAACTCAAGGGAAAATATTGATAAAACAAGTTGGAACTAAATTCCAACTTGCATATTTTTTAACAAAGGCATTGGGAGATAAAGAAATAAGTACTGCTCAGTCCAAGCTTGGAATAATGAATTTATATTCCAAGGCTTGAAGGGGGAGTAAAGGATTAATAAATCTGAAACAATAATTAAACCAAATCAATGGAATATTATTAAACTAAACATAAGGACTAAACTGACATTTATATTATGTTTAGTACTTGTTAATATTTTTGGTTAAGTTTTTGTAGTACAGGTAAATTTCCCAACACTCAAGGATTCAATATAAAAGAATATGGAGGGCTAAGCAGCAATAGTTTCAATTAAATAGATGGGCCAATTACAACTGGGCCGAATTCAACTATGGGCTGCGACAGATTAATAATTAATGATTAGAATAAATTAGTTAGTTAAGAAATTAGTTATGTAATAAGTTAGTGATTTCCTATATAACTAAGTGTAATAAACATTGATCATTAATCAAGTTAATACAGCTTTCCTCCCTAATTCTCCTCTTCCCGAACCGGCTCGTTTAACCACCGGTTCAGCTTAGTTAACTTCCGGTTTATTTTCAAATCGGATTTCCCCCCTTCTTCTCCTCATGGCGGCTCTGCTGGAAGAACTTCCCGGTAAGACGCCGGCCGATTCTCCAACTCAAGCTACACGTCGCTTTAATAATACTACAGTTTGATTGTTATTCTTGTTTTGATTAATTCCGATCATCGGCGCTATCACTTTCGTAGTTGGGTCAATAAGATCGCTTTACACATTCATGACTACTAGGTTAAAGTTCACTGATAAAAAGACAAGCCGATAGCTAGCTAGAGGGACCGATCTGACTACGATCGAGTTCTCATTCTCCACTAAGCCAAGATGGACACTAAATGATGACTTGGTTATAGTCACCAGACGTCAACTGGTTCAATAAAGAAACCAAACTTGATCGATCGAAAAGTTTCTAGAAAAGTTATTCACTGCATGAAATTACCAATTAATACCGCTATAAAACACTATAAATAGATCGACCTTGTGAACCACTAAACAAAGGGTCGATTCTAAAGGGACTGGGTTATATATAACCTCATCCCACACTCAGAGCAATAGTCGACATGTTCAGGGGAATGATGCAGTGGGCAACAAAAAAGGATGACATATTATGCAAAACATTCTCAGGAACCTTAAAAGGATATACGTACAGTTGGTTTGCATATCTACCAGCCAAAAGAATCATCATAGAGCAATCGATAGTGTGACTCTATAGTCGACTACATAACCCTAACCCTAGTCGATGCCTACATAACTCTATAGTCAACTACTTCTATAGCAAAAAATAGGGAACGAAGATAATTAAACTAACGACGGTACTTACGGTATACAACAAAATGGGAGTCTTATTCCAAGAGCTTGTGTGTTTCCTCACAAAAGAAGTCTCATGAGCAAATCTGAATCGGGAAGAAGCTGCACATAGTATAGTGTATTGTAGTAGTAAACTAAACTAGTAGCATTAGCTCGGGTTAGAGTACTCGTGACATGCATACATACATACCATTGGAGTACTCGTGACAGATGGTTGTTGTCTCATTTTCCCATTCCTTCCATCTACGAATCTACATCCAAATAATAAATAAATCACATTTACGATTAGCTTAACTGATCAGAATAACTATTAATTAAGATTTCTAAAAATTCAAGATTCACGATAATAATAATAATAATAAATAAGGGTACGGTACCTTTGCTCTTCCTAGTACCATGGTGACGGCGCTGTAAAACACATGAAACATTGCTAGGAAAAATATAAATATGTGCAATTGGTGCAACCCATTTATGGATACCAGTGGCACCTTTCCCTGTGCAAATAAAATTAAAATCCGATTCAATATATCTTATGTTGATCAGTAAAAAAAATGTCCAAGGTTGAAGGTCCATGGTTTGTTATAATTACTTACTAGCTGACAAGTAGAGACGACATCATATGATAAAACCCTTCTTATGGATGTAGTTTCGGCTGACAAGTGTTGGACTAGGACTGTATCTGTGTCAGGTTTAAGAGCACAAGGAAGCATGGTATCCGCCACTTTCTCGGGGATGCATATTTTGGCGATGTAGTTTCGGCAGAAAGTCATGAGCAAAGAGATGAATCCCAGAATCATCAATTCTGAAATACAAATGCAAATCTTATATATATAACAAGGAAATCCAAACAAGAAATGGTTGTTGATGCCTACCATCTTTAACCTTTTCTAGAGCATCAAACAAGGCTGTTTTGCGTTTTCTTACAAACCACTGCATGCAAAATGAATGAATTAATATATAGAGATGCAAATGAATGAATGATGAGGTACGTACCTGACCCAGATTATGCAGAGCTTTCTCGAGGATAATGGAGATTACTATAATGACGACGCAAACAGATGCGACAGACCATGTAGACGTTTGGTCCAGTCGCCTCACATTGCTACCTCCTTCACCATCTGTTCCCATCAATCTGATGATTATAATGCAGCAACTAGCTCGATCGATCCAAGCATGGATCCAGAATAACACCTACAAACTACCCAATTCAAATTGCACTCATGCATCAAATTTGTTTTTTCACAGGAACTACGGATAACCACCTATTGCTTGGCATTCCTACCTAATTACCGCCGCATTTCCTCCCAACATTCTAATTATTCTTACTTTAAATACACATACGTATATCTATTATTTATAGGGCCGACTAGATATTATGTGACAATGTGCCAGGACCATCACTTATTGTCACCTTTGGATGCTTGATTTGTCTACAATTGGATTTACAGATATTTACTATAAATAGTTTAAGTTCCAGATATTTACAACAATCTATTTCAATTCTCTGTAAAAAATGACATCACCCAAGAACAAGTCCGTCATCCTAGACTGAGCTTGAACTGTCCAGCTTAACGGGATGAGTCAAAAGTTGATGTATTATAAACATGTAATGTTAATGTAGAGTAAGAGTGATATTACTATAGGTAGACCCAGATGGAAGACGATGAACGGAAGATGAAGATGATGAAACGTTGAGTGAAGCAGATCAGAAGAAAGAAGTGTTGACAACTATCAGAGCTTAACACTGAATGAAGTGATGATTCCTAATGGAAGTATGAACTTTGTATAGATATATAGTAACTTAATTAACCGGGGCTTGTATGTTGGAGTTATTTCACTACAAAAAAAAAGGACATTTATGACGGTCTTTAGATGGTGGATATCCGTCATCAATAATCCAGTTGTTTAGATGGCGGATATCTGTCGACTATCACTTTAGACCGCCATACAAGGTCTTATTTCTTGTAGTGTGTGTTATATTTATATGTTAGGTTTAGGCTCAAAGGATATATATCAGGTAAGAGGGGTAGTGTTGTAATTAAAATAGAAGGCAGACACTAGGAAACAGTACTTATGGCCCTCAGCAACGCTTTAAGGCCCACCTTCTACTCGGATTTCTACGTAAGGGACCCCTTCAACTCGTTTGTAGATGCGACAGAGAGGTCCCACAAGGAGGCGAACTTAGAAGAGTATTTCGAATCAAAATTTAAAGTTCTAAAGTAGCAAAAAGGAGGGGTCCAAAAGAGTACTTACCAAAAGGAGGTATTGAAACATCCTACGTACATACAACCCAAAACTCCGAAGATGGAAGCACAACTCGTGGTGAAGACCCAAGAGGCAAATCCACGAGGGGCGTAGCGTAAGGAAGCAGGACCCACGTCTATGGAAAACCAACATTAGATGTTCCTTATTCTTAAGGGGGAAGGCACCCTACCAGAGGCACACTCAATGTGCATTGAATCTGACGCGTACCGAGACAACAATAGGTACGAATACCACAAAGACAAGGGTCATACGACTGTGGAATGCTTAAACCTGGTCAAGGTTCTGAGCAGACTGAGGATAACACCAAATGCCCCGTCGCCATTGGTAGGAAGTCATCCCAACAAGGCATCGGGTCCTGAAACAGAAGCCTCGTGACGAAGAGATTAATGCCCTATCTGGAGGACAGCTATCCCAGACAGAAATCCGTCGATGCGCGTAATCACCCCGGACTTCCAAAGAGGGGACAAAAGTAAAATCTTCCTTCACAGGGTGTTGGTAAACACGAGTGCCTCAGTGAACATATTATACTGAAATGCTTTTATGAACCTTGATCGGGTGATCTTGATTCGATTTGATACCAAACAAGGCCCCAATCTGAGGATTTGGCCAATGTGAAGTCTCGGTGGCAGGAACAATATCAGTATCGGTCACCCTAGGAGGGCATGCCCAGACCACCATTATAAAAATCAATTTCACGGCCGTAGACTTCACTTCAAGCTACAACGTCATACTAGGCCGAGTAGCCTTACACGCCTTCAAGGTCGTATGCCATCCTTTCATTAATGCTTCAAATTTACGATTAAGGCAGGAGTATGCACTGTCAAGATATCACGAAAGAGGGCCAGAGAGTAGGCCTGACAATTCGTGTCGACACGACACGAACACGACTGACACAACTAATTTTTTCGTCGACACGAACACGACTGAATCCGTGTCGCCACGACACAACACGCCACGAACACGACTAGGGTGTCAAACGAGCCGAGCCGAGCTTCTGCGCACTTATAGAGTCGTGCTCGGACTTAGCTCGTTATGGTATCATCTGGGATCGGACTCGGCTCGGCTCGAACTTAACCTGCAAGTTAAAATAATTAATTTGGAAACAATGAAGATCAAACCCATAATCTCTCACATGTTGAGAAAATGTTTTACCATCTTTGCTACATCTCTATTCTCTCTAAATATAATATTTTTTTATAATTGATATTTAATATTACTATGTTTAATATTACTATATTTTGATATTACTATATTAGATATTTTATATTTTTATAATATTATATTTAATTAATAATTCGTGTTATCGTGTCATATAATCGTGTCGTGTCAATTTACGTTTCGTGTAATCGTGTCGGGTCGTATTTTTAAAGACAAACACTAAACCGACACTATTATTAATCGTGTCAAAACTTTCGACACTAACCCGACACTATTATAAACGTGTCGTATTCGTGTCGTGTTAAAATCGTGTCGTGTTAAAATCGTGTCGTGTCGTGTTTTTTTACGAATCGTGTCTGTTATTGCCACCAATACTAGAACCAGTTTCCCTGACCACAACACCAGAACTAGCTATATGGGTCGTCCAGATTGTAGATTATATAATATATAGGGCTTCTTTGTAATATTAAGAAGTTGATGGACTAAGTAGAAATATAATATTATATAATATAAATATATGTAATAGGGTTGTAAGAGATACATTCGTCGATTTAATCCCAATTTCTTGTTACTGTTCACAGATTTCTTTCTCAGTCTGTTTGATCGCTCGATTTCAAGATCTCTCGTTCGTCTCAAGTTATCATGGTATCAGAGCTGAGTTTTTCGTCGGCGGCGACGTCTAGCAACGGCGGCAGATCCAGTGGAGATGATAGGGCAGACCGAAGGAGGCATGATCGGCGGCAGCGTCGGGAATACAACCGGCAGAAAATCGATGATGAGTACCCCTACCTGGCGACATTAAACATTGGTAACTTCGTTTCAATTTATCTTTCTGCTGATAATTTCTTGCAATGGCGGACACAGATGGTAAATCTGTTAGAGGGACAAGACCTCTAGTGAGACATGTCTGATTACGTCAGTCACTCCCAGCAACGCCCCTCAACAAGGACTAGGGTTCCGTCGCTTTACGCCGGACCCCCGGAAGGCATCCACGGTGCGGAGCAAGTGTCTACGTCAAGTACTTAAGGCAACACCTGGGAATCGCCGACTGGGACTACCAAGTTGTCGATTCCAAGGGTGAATCGACGACTCCAGACAGGGCACTCGGGTCTGGTAGACCGAGGACCTGACCACAAGGGAGTCGGCGACTCCACCTCTAAATCGACGACTCCCATACCTGAGTCGCCGATTCCCAGCCGTTACTTGAGAGGGCCCACGTCATTATGGTACCCTTAATTGGGCACCAGAATGGAGTGGGCCCCACGCTAATTAATGAATGGGGAAACGCCGCCAGAACTCTATAAAAGGGGTCCTTGGGGGTCCTCCACTTCCAGGTCATTCCCACTTGACAGACCCCAACTAGAGCAAACCAAGGAGCCCGAGTCGCCGACTCCCACACCTGAGTCACCGACTCCCTTCCACTTCTGCAGGTACATTGACGTAGAGCGCGCGTCGTGGACTCCAAAGCCTCCGGCCCTTCTCGCAACCCCGCGAGCCTACTGGTAGCAGATTTCGTGCTTCATCAGTTGGCGCCGTCTGTGGGACTATCGAACTACGATATCCCGTCGTAATCGCGAAATTTTCTTCGCAAAGTTCGGCTCGATTCCTTTCAGGTAATCGCTGACTTTGTGTCAAGGAATCGTCGATTCATACAGGCAATCACCGACTCCACCTAGTGAGTCACCGATTCCGGGTTATTCTGCTAGCTAAGAGTGTTGTCCACGGCTTGGTTCAAAAAATGCCATAAGTTGAATCGCCGATTCCACATAGGGAGTCGCCGATTCCTTTAGCTTTTTGAGCAAGTGCTGTCAATGCCTTTTGCTCTGGTACTTTTACTTTCATATAGGTTGGATTTTTCATAGAAAATCACCTATCCTCATCTGAATCGTCGATTCCCACTTGAATCCACGATTCCAAACTGAATCGCGGATTCCCACACTGAGTCGGCGATTCCCACACTTAAATTGTCGATTCGGTCATCGTCTTCATTCATCGCTTTGGGTGAATAAGACCACTTATTTATCGTCTTCATTCATCGCTTTGGCTGAATAAGACCACTCATTCATCGTCGGAAACTGGCCGACAATCCAGTCGCCAGCAGTCCGATCGAGTTCTTGAGAATTGAAAGCGTTCCTTTTCACAAGGACCTTTTGAAAGAATCTTTCCCACCAACCTGACGGGTACCCAGGATAGAAGCGTATGACGGTTCGAGTGATCCAAAAGATCACGTCAACCTCATCCTTAGTGTCTTGGAACCGCAGACCACCGATAACGGACTGTTGTGTCGGGCATTCCCCGACACTCTCAAAGGCAGCGCTTATCGGTAGTTCTCTGGTCTGCCAGCTGGCTCGGTCTCCAGCTTCGCGGACCTCTCTTCGAAGTTCATCGCCCAACATGTAGGGATGATCAGAATAAAACACAGTGCCAACGCACTGCTGGCATTATGACAGAACAAACTGTCTCTGAGGGATTACACGATTAAGTTCACTTCGATGATGACAGAAGTGAACGACCTAATCCCGAGTCTGGTCATAGCGGGGTACATGAATGGGCTAGTACCCTACTTCCCTTTGACCCAGAATCTTACGCTCCATAAAGTGGAGACCCTGCCTGACCTCTTCCAACGAGCTCAATCGTTCATTGAGATAGAAAAGGAGAACAATAATAAGCTGGACGGAGTCGAGCCGCCCAACCGGAAAAAACCTCGCTATGCTAAAGAAGATACACACGAGGATACAAGTTCCCAGTCTGAAACCTCGACTAGTCCTCCTCGATACAGAGAGGAGCTTCTCATCAGCAGTTATGACCACCAAAGTCATAACTCATACTCTCAGTCTGGTAACATTTATGGCCACGAAAACCATAGCTCACACTCTCGGCCCAGTAACAGTTATGACCATAGCCCACGCTCTCAATCCTATGACAGTGATGGCAACCAGAGCCACAGTTCACACTCGCAATCAAGTGCATCACGCTAGTAGTGAGGAACTATCATCTATTAGAAGATAGGATTGGCCAGAGTAACCATGCAGAATATGTTTCTGTCAGTGGCAACCAACGACCAAAACATGTTGATTCTTTTGTTTGTCGCTCATACTATTCTTATGTATTCTCAATAGCGATATTACTCTAAATAAATCTCTCTTTAATCCATAGAAATATGTATGCAATATCATATTTAGAATAATCACTCATCGCTTCAGACGGATCAATCATCCATCGCTTCGTCTGGATGGCGTCCGTCACTTAGACCTCATATATCATCCATCGCTTTGGCTGGATGATACCCGTTGCTCAGACCTAGCTTACGACCCGCGAGTCTAAGTGATGGTTACAAAATCCAATTTACGTCCAAAGTGGCTAAATTGCGATCACAAGTCTAGTTTACGATTTATGAGTCCAAAGTGCGAATTAAAAATCTAAATCGGACTCTCATTTACGAATCTAGCCCCGAGATTCTAAATTTACGACTACAATCAACGATACCCTCATTTTCACTCAAGGATCATTTTGTCGCTTTGGCCTTAATGATCCTATCCCATCTTGTCGTTATGGCCTTGGTGAGGATCGAGAGTCACTCTGTCGCTATGACCGAAGCTTGGCTAAAACACCAGGGTTCTGGTGAGACATGCCTGATTACGTCAGTCACTCTCAGCAACGCCCTTCAAACAAGGAATAGGGTTCCGTCTCTATATGCCGGACCCCCGGAAAGGCTTCCACGGTGCGGAGCACGTGTCTACGTCAAGAGCCCAAATTAACACTTGGGAGTCGCCGACTGGGACTACCAAGTCGCCGACTCCAAGGGTGAATCGCCGATTCCGGCCAGGGATCTCGGGTCTGGTAGACCGAGGACTTGGCCTCCAAGGAATCGGCGACTCCACTCCTGGATCGGCGACTCCCACACCTGAGTCGCCGACTCCCAGCCGTTACGCGGGCGGGCCCACTCCATTATGGCACCCTTCAATAGGGCACCATAATGAGGTGGGCCCCACTCGATTGAATGGAAACGCCTCTAGGACCCTATAAAAGGGGTCCTAGGGATGTCCTCCATCGATGACATATTCTCTTGACTCACACTCCACACTAGAGCAACCAAGGAGCCCGAATCGCCTACTCCCACGTTAGTCGCCGATTCCCCTCCTCTTCTGCAGGTGTTTGATATAGAGCGCGCGTCGTGGACTCCACAGCCTCCGGCTCATCTCGCCACCCCGCGAGCCCACTGGTAGCAGATTTCGTGCTTCATCAGTTGGCGCCGTCTGTGGGACTATCGAACCACGATATCCCGTCGTAATCGCGAAATTTTCTTCGCAAAGCTTAGCTCGATTCCCTTAGGGTGAGTCGCTAACTTTGTGTCAAGGAATCTCCTATTCACACAGGCAATCGCCGATTCCACCTAGTGAATCGCCGATTGCGGGTTATTCTGCTAGCTAAGAGTGTTGTCCACGGCCAGACTCGAAAGAAGTGCTACCTAAAGCAGTCACCGATTCCACTAGTGTCAGTCGCCGATTCCACCTTTGTGAATCGCCGACTCCCATAGTGAATCGCCGACTCCACCTGGTTCTTTCTCTCGGGTTAGTTCTAGCAAGCACTTGCGCTCTAGTTGGAACACGCTTTTGTCTACAATGACTTCTGAAAGGCAAAGGCACGACTATCATCTGAGGGGCAAAGGCAAATCCTCAATGGTAGCTGACAGGGCCCAGACTGACCCTCCTCAAGAAAACAGGCCAGAAGGGCCTGAGGAGCCTCAAGTCAGTCAGCGCCCTCAAACATCCATTCCTCCCGCTTTAGAAGAGAGGTTGTCCAAATTCATGGAGAACATGGAACAAAGGATGAACAACCTTGTGGAGTCAGAGGACCATCGCCCGCGAAGGAGCGGGTGAATCGGCCTCTCATAATTCTCCATCTGAGGAGAAAAAGGATGGTCCACAACCTTCTAAATCAAGGGTTGGACCTAGTAAGAGTCATACTGAAAAGACTCTTACAACTCGGTTTGTGGAAGACCTTCGTCGGAAGTTGGCAAGCAACCCAGCTTCCAGCGGTCCGATGGAATTTCTGAGGATCAAAAGTGCTCCTTTTCGAGAGGACCTTTTGAAGGTATCCTTTCCACAAACCTGGCGGGTACCAAGGATAGAAGCGTATGATGGTTCGGGTGATCCAAGAGATCACATCAACCTCTACCTTAGTATCTTGGAACCGCAAACCACTGATAACGCACTGTTGTGTCGGGCATTCCCTGGCACTCTCAAGGGCAGTGCCTATCGGTGGTTCTCTGGTCTGCCAGCTGGGTCAATCTCCAGCTTTACGGACCTCTCATCCAAGTTCATCGCCCAACACGTGGGGATGATTAGGATCAAACACAGTGCCAACGCACTGCTGGCACTACGACAGAACAAGTTGTCGTTAAGGGACTACACAATCAAGTTCACTTCAATGATGACAGAAGTGAGCGATTTAATCCCAAGTCTGGCCATAGCGGGATACACAAATGGGCTTGTACCCTACTCCCCTCTGGCCCAGCATCTTGCTCTCCATAAGGTGGAGACTCTACCTGACCTCTTCCAGCAAGCCCAATCGTTCATTGAGGTGGAAGAGCAGAATGAGAACAAGCTGGTGGAACTTGAGACCACTAGTTTCAAAAAACCAAAGTTCGAGAAAAAAGCTACGGCGGAAAAAACAGTTTCCGAGGCTCTTCGAGCAAGTACACTGAGCATGCGGCTAGTTCCTACAAAAAGGAGTGGAAGCCCAAGCATGACAACAAAGTGTACCAAAAAACCACCAAACAGTCGCCAAAGGGTCCATCCCAACCATGGAAGGAGTGGACCCCCTTAACAATCAATAAGGGCGAGCTGTTTGAGAAACTCAAAAGTCGGGCAGATCTACCTCCTGCCCGTACTCTGGACCCTGCAACCAAAAGTAGTCGCAAAAAGGGTGGAAGGTTCTGTAAATTTCACAAGGACCACGGCCACCTCACCGACCACTGCAGGGAGTTCTCCAGGGAATTCTCGAT
>LFYR01000931.1:115963-188348 GCA_001185155.1 Zostera marina | reverse complement strand
TTGTGCTTTGCTTTGTGAGTTAACTATACAGACTTTATATGTAATTATACAGGTTTGATACAGGTTTTCTTTTATATATATGTGTGAGTATACAGGTTGATAATATACAAGCTATGGTCTGTGATTGTATTTAGTTGTCTGTCTTTAGTATGTTAATATGCAGGTTATATGTGTGTGCTTGTTCTCCCTACTGTTCTGTGGGTGCTCTGTTTTTTTTTGTTGTTATATGTTTATCCAGGTTAACTAGAAGAAAGACACAGAGATGCTGGAGAAACAGAACTAAGTCCATATCTTAAAATTCAGATTTTTTTGTTTTTACTGAATGGATAATGCTTTGGGAGCATTTGATGCAGGTTAAATAGAAGAAAAAAAGAATATTGGAATTTGATGCAGGTTTTGTGGGTGCATTTGCTGCAGGTTGGTGCATGAACAATCTAATGACAGAAGACTGTTGGCAGAGTGGACAGATAAGCAGGAGAACGGTTATCCCAGAATAAATTGAAAAGATGCAAAAGAAACAAAGCACGTTAGGTTTTTAATCCATCTCCTGCTATTTTACACTAGGGTGCAATTGAAAGTGGCAAGATTAGTTTGCAAGCACTCTTCATCTTGAGAGGGAGTTTTTATAAAGCAAGCGCAAAGCTAAAATCAACAGCTCCTGAGAAGAAGATTAAAAAGAAGAAAGAAGATTGGAATTCTGCTTATAAACAAAATCTGCATATTTGAAATGTAGAATTAGTTTATGGAGGAATGTAGATTATATAATATATAGGGCTTCTTTGTAATATTAAGAAGTTAATGGACTAAGTAGAAATATAATATTATATAATATAAATATATGTAATAGGGTTGTAAGAGATACATTCGTCGATTTAATCCCAATTTCTTGTTACGGTTCACAGACTTCTTTCTCAATCTGTTTGATCGCTCGATCTCTCGTTCGTCTCAAGTTATCACAGATTAGGGCACAAGTTCCGCAAGATCTGAAGAAAGGCCTAATAAGCCTCCTGCGAATAAATGAAAACCTGTTCGAAAAAGAACTTAAAGAAGTGGCCAGAACCCTAGCAGAAGATAATCTAGAAGCAAGCTTCGGATCTCGACCAATCTGACAGAAATTACGGACATTGAGGGTCGAGAAGAGGGAAACGATGGTCGGGGAAGTAAAAAAACTCTTAAGAGTTGGCTTCACACAGCTTGTATGATACCCCAAGTGGCTGGCTAACGTAGTTTCGAAAAGCAAATGTAGGATAGCTTGTGTGCATGGACTTCACAAACCTAAATAATGGCTTCCCAAAGGACAGCTAGCCGCCGCCCTCAGCTACTAAGCTTCATGGACGTCCACTCAGAATATAACCAGGTCCCCATGACACTCGAAGATGAAGAGAAATTAAATGTCTTTCGTAACGGAGATGTGCACCTTTCGGTTCTGAGTTATGTCATTCCGCCTCTGAAACGTCAGAGCGGTGATGGATCGAAACTTATCGTGTCATATAATCGTGTCAATTAACGTTTCATGTAATATTATTAACGTGTCAAAACATTCGATACTATTATAAACGTATCGTGTCGTATTTTTAAGAATTGTTTTGTTATTGCCACCATTAGTTTCCTATCTCACACTCAATCTCGATGGATTCATCATCATCAACCTCCAAAATCACATCTGATAAATCCAACAGGTTTAATGTAGTACAATATCTATCAATAAAGTTAACTAATTGACTTCACATTTTGTGAGATTATATATTTTGTCAATAAATCCTTGAGCATTTGAAAAGAATGCAAATATAGTAGTTGCGTGCGTACACATAAACTATTCACAATTGGGTAATAAATAAAATAAACTAAGACAGGATCAGAGCTAATAAATATACAGATTTGGCTTAGTTTTTGGGAAATAAAAAAACAAGTCTAACAAATAATCAAGTGAATTGGTTGATATTCAGGAAAATTGAAAAAATCATCCGTCCTATCCAGTAGTTTGAAAAATCCCTGAAAAATTGGGCAATCTATCAATAAGTTTCAGTGCTTTCTCTGCAATTTGTTTAGTTTGGTAATCGCTATGTCGAAATGCTTCCACCAATGCTGTACTGATTCTAAGATCACCAGAAATTTCACAAGCAATGTCCTCTAATCTTAGAATCCTCTCAATCGCCCAAATCGACCTCTTGCGGAGATTTTCTGTTCGATTTTCCACCAATATGTCAAAAATTGGCTTAATTCCTTCTGCTTCACACAATAGACATACACCTTTGTGAATGTCCACGCCATCCTCCAATAATGTACACAACGCAGCCAACGCTGCCTCAACCATCTTCTCATTTGTGTGGTCCAAACAAGCAATCAATTTCCCCAGGACTTTCCCCTCAACCAGGCAAAAGTTATCCATGATTGAACAATTGCCATGATGAACTTCACATATACCTGTCATCGTTTGGCTGCTAGACAAACATGGGAAAAATTTACAAAAAAAACCTGGATCAGGATTTTTAGAGATTCGTATAAGATGTTCAGTTTGCCGAGACATATTCTCCAGTGCCAGTGCAGAGACTATCTGTATGCTGTCAAGCCCATTTACTTGAAGCAGATCAGAGAAAAGTATGGCGAGATTATGTTCTCGGGCAAATGTAACGGTCCTTGGTTCATCCTCTAAAGCATATGTGATTCTTGAAAGAATTCTCACAAGTCCTTCTAGGTAAGGTGTCACGAAGCGGCCACCACGAGTCACCCCTTGCCTGATTTTCCGTACCTTGGAGATAATTACACTGAAAGCTTCTTCATTAAGAAGTTGCAGAGTGAGTCTCAAGTCTCTCTCTGGAAGGTTTGCCAAAAGTCCAACTGCAGCCGCTTGTTCTTCTGTAATACCGTCTTCATCAAAAATGATCTTAATTAAACCAGTAAGCTGGCCAGCTGTACTGCAGAGAGCTTCTGCAAGCTCTCGATTCATGTATGGAGAGATATTTTGCAGAAGCTTTATGGATGCTATACGAAGCTCTCTTTGTGGAGCTTCGATGAATTGAATCAAGCTGATAGTAGCGCCAGAGTTTTTAATTGCAACAACTATATTTTGTACAGTTGCTGGGGAACTAGTTAGTTCAACAAGAACTTGAACAAGTTTGCATTCAATGGCAGGTCCTGTGTTACTGATGAGATGAAGTAGATTGTGGATAATATCTTCAGAAACCAGTGTCTGATTGTGATCAAGCGGAATGGTTTCGAAATCAACACCTGAAGAGATAATATTTGCGAGAACTGTTGCTGAAACTTCTTTGAGTTTCATTGGGAGCTGGTTGCTGCCGAAGGAAAAGAGATTTCTGACTAAAGGAGGAAGGATTCCCTTTTCAATCAAAATAATTGCACTGGGCTTGTAAGATGATATATGTGACAATGTACTTAAGGCAGCTTCTTTTGCTTGTAAGCTCCCACTTCGCATAACACCAACCAAGAATGATCCTGCTTCTTGGGAGACCAACACCTTCGATTCATTAATTAGAATAAGATCTCCAAGGAGAGAAACCATGGAAAGCTGGCTTACTTCAGAACCTGCATGCATGGTGCATGATGTAAAATAAAATAAAAAATAAGAATTACTATGGCAAACAAGAATTTAAGATAAGTGAAAAGTTGAGAGTAAAAGAAAGCAGGGGAAAATAAATCCCAATACCTTCTGGTAGCAATTTTAGAAGAAGTTTCAGTGACTAAAAGAAAGCAGGGGAAAATAAATACCAATACCTTCTAGTAATAATTTGAGAAGAAGTTTCAACCTGCCATTCTCGGCCAATTGAAAAACATTTTTCTCACATTTCTCTATGTTCTCCAGTGTTTTCTCAGCTTGCTGAACGAGCGATACGTTCTCTGAATTACTGCATGCAATACCAACTAAAAATAGAATTGATCCATTCACTCCTCCAATTTTCTCTGAAAGAGATTCAATTTTTGAAAGTTCAAATAGCAATGATACTGCTTCTCCTCTTGCTGGAGAAGTGTCATAAGTCAAAAATTTGACGATTGTGCGTATGGTGTCACCCACGACCATAGCTTCCTGAAAACCAGAAAAACACGCATGCTAAGAAACATGTATGCTTTGAATTATATTTCATATCTTTGTTATTTATAACAAAACAAGAAAAACAAAATTATCACTTTTACCACCTCACAGTCCTTATCTTCTTCTGCAATAATACGAAGAGTTTTTAAAGCTTGGCATCGTATGTCTTCACTACCATTCTTGAGCATCACAGAAACCATAGGTACCACTTCCTCAGCAAGCATGATATGTTTCTGTGATTTTCCTCTCTGGCATATATCTTGCACGTACTTGAGAGCTCGTAAAATATCACTTTCCGAATTCCCTGGAGAAAGTGATCTATGAATAAATTCTAGTTGAGAAGCCTCATTTCTTTTCCTCCATTCTTCAATGGTATTCTTGAGAGCAAAACTAGGGTTTAAAGTTGTACTTTTAATCTCCTGTGATGTGAATGGACAGGTTATTTTTTTTCCATTGTCCCTGCATTTCTTGAACCACTTTTCAATTTCTACACGCTCAAAAGTACACCCGGTATCGATTGTAACTGGATCTTGCATCACTTTTTTTGTGAGTGGGCATAGAAATGCCTCATAGATAGGCTCGACATGAATTGTTCTTTCCTGATTACTCTCACCAGAAGAGTTATGCCGGTCACTTCCTGTTGCATCCCCAACATGTAACATCTCTTTTTCTGTAACCAAAATCAGATTTGTTGATTCTTCCATGACACAAAATTTAGAAAATAAAACACTTAACTGATAACAAAACGTAAGACAATGCACACTTTTTTTATACAGCAAGAAAATCATCAAAAGTGATATTTTGCCTGGCCCAAGTTGATTTAAGAGCATGGAGATAATAATTAGGGATTTCAATGTAGGGGATTCATGTTTTCCGGAACATACTCAATTCTAGTCTTTAAAAACTTTTGGGGACTCTCCAGTCTAATCCGAGATTTCTCTTGTGTAGTTGAATAGCCTTGATCTCCGACATCCAGTGAAGATCAGCAAAGATTTATGGATTTTTATACTCAAGAGAATCTTAATCTTCGGAAGCCCTAAATTGTAGAAAATTCCAAATCTTACATGCACTAAAAAGAAATCCTACTCGACTAAGAAATACCTAAATAATTATTCCCAAGGAGCGACACAGTGCCGATAGAGTAACTTAAAAAGGAAAAAAAAAACAGTGTCTACTGATCCTCCGGTCATCTTTTTGAACAGTCAGTAGTACAAACCTCTGATCTTCTTATCAGAGTAAGCGAAGCCGTCAGTAGTATGAATCCCAAATCCAGCAAGCCGGAACCAGACAACCAGTTCCCTAGCACGAAAAGCCTCCCATTCAAAACAGTCGCCAGTGATTTGACAAGAAAAAATTAGGGTTAAGACCTGGAATGGATAATTGGGTGAAGGGGGAGGGAGGGACAGCAAGAAATTATAAGCTCGTCGTCGTTAACGTTGTAGTTGTGTATAGAAATTAGAGTTGAGAATGATTAATTTAGAGAAAAGACGGAATCGACCAATCGGAATTAATGAACAGTGACTAAGGAGGATAATAAATACCAAGATAGAGACAAACAGACGGACAGACATCTATTTCACCGTTCTAACTGGTGTCTGGTGAGGTCACACACACACAATAATTGATTCCCGATAATAACTAATAAAATCAAATAATAAATGATTAAGTTTCTGCTGTCGGAAGAAGAAAAAAACTGCAGCCATCTGCTGATTTGCTATAGACACGACGTTCTGCATTGTCTTATCGGAAGCTAAAGAATCGAAGCCAAGCCGGAGTTTTACTCATCAGAAGAAACGGATTTCTTTGTTCCGACGGCAAAGAATTCTGTAATGACTTCGAGAGGCATGCCTTTTGTTTCGGGAACTTTAAGGTAGACAAACACCATGGCCACGACACAGACAACAGTATAGAACCCGAATACGCCGGCAAGTCCAATGGAATTGAGCATCACGGGGAGACTATATGTGACGATGATGTCACCTATCCAGAATGTGAGAGCACAGATGGCAATACAGACACCACGGACTCTAGTCGGGAAGATCTCTGCACAGAGAATGTTGGGTACCGGACCGAATCCCATGACAAAGCAGCAGAAGTAGAGTATGACGCTGAATGTCGAAAGGATTGCATGCAGAAACGTGTTCATGGCCACGACGTTGGAGATGACTAGCAAGATGAGTGACATTATCAAGATTGGAATCGTATTGAGAAGAAGCCGTCTGCAATGCAGTTTAAACTTAAAATTAGGAAATCATTCATCATATTTCCAAAAACCATCGCCGATTGAGAATTGAACGAGATTCAATTCACTCACCTTCTTCCTGATATATCCATCAGCCTCATAGCAACACCGATAGAAGGAAGCATCAACAAGGTCGTCAATGCACTGATAAGTATAGATGCAGAATCAGAACTAATTCCTAAATTTGAGAGAAGCACTTCAACTCCGGCTTGCTCCAGAATCTGGGGGGTGTAGTAAAGAACCCCATTTATACCTGCAAACTGAATCATGCATGAAACAAAGTAGTAATTAATAGGTTGATTAATGGAGTTGTGGAACTACAAATTTTTTTTTTTTTCAGTACCTGCTGTAGGAGTTGGAGTCCAACCCCAACGATGAGTGCATGCTTCACCCCAGATTCAAAAAGATCACTCCAACGTGTACCCTGAACAGACGCATGATCTGCATGGAGGTGCTTAGAAGCTGCCATTGATTGTTGGTTTAACTCATCTTTGGAATAAAGAGCAGAGTGGCTAACAAATGCACAAGTCTGAACTGGCTCGTTATTTTCAACAGGAAGTGAAACAATGGATCCATACCTAGATCCTGGACCGCCGCGGCCAGCTTCTTGATGCATATAGATCCTCTTCACCTCTCCTTCATTTCCCTCAACATCATCTTGGCCGCTCCATTTGTAAGCAAGCTGCCACCCTCCACCAATGTCCATACCACTCAATGTCTCTCCAAAAGTGCTATTATTTCTCATGCTTAAGATACTTCCATGACCCTGTTGTTGGGCTATGTTGCCCGTTGCTTGCCGTGAAAGTAGAGGAGAATGTATATTATCGTCGGAGTCACCACCATGATCGGACGCGTAATCCCCACCATCCCCTTGGTTGTTTTCCTCATCCCAATGATCACCCTTTGTGTCGGCCGCAACACTGAACATGCTGCCAAAGTTAGGGAATAAGGCACTTCTCATGCTTCCCATTGTGTCAGGTATATTTTCATGGACACTCCCAAAAAGCGTAACAATGGGATCAATGAAATGATTACTCTTCTCGTTTTCCAAGCTCCCATGTCTTGAAATCACACCAAGAGTACTCTGCCCTGTAACTGGATGAGCAATCCAGGAATGTCCTGCTTCGGTACCATATAACCTCATTTTATCCTTGTCCAGAGCTAATGCTTGCTCATCAGTAAGTTCCATGGCAGGCCCGATAACATATTTTTCAATAGCTATGTCTACTCCTACTTCTAAACCTTCAATGAGTAAAGCCATCTCTCCTGTTTCATTTTGAATGCAAATAAAATAATGATTAGAACCATGGATCCTCAACAACCTTAATAGTTATCATGATTATTGATTTGGTTCAGCTAACTCGTTAGTTCGTTCGTTAGTCAGTCAGTCAGTTATCTATTGGAATATTAGAATTAGGCAGACAGCCAGACCTGAGATATCCTCCTGGCCGCGCAATTTCTGTAAGGTTAGCTTGGCTTCAGTCATCCTTCCTTTGCTCACAAGCCATCGTGGAGATTCGGGAAGAAAAAATAGCATTAGTAGAAAATAAGCAAGAGAGGGAATTGAGAGAAAACCCAGCATGAGCCTCCACTGAGGTTTTGGCGTCAATGATAGCACGAAAACCATACAGTAAGAGGCGAACATTCCGACAGAACCGGTGAACTGTGGAAGAGTGTTCAACAATCCTCTTATTTCTGGAGGTGCTGTTTCGGATATATAAATGGGAACAAGTGTGACCGCCAGACCAACTCCAAATCCATCAATAAGCCTTGCTATGAGTAGGATGTAAACATTAGGAGAAAAGAGCATGACCAAACCACTGATGAAGTAGAGGATAGATGACAATAATAACAGAGGACGTCTTCCGATCTGATCAGCTACTGCTCCGGAGAAGGTTGTGATAATCGTGGCTCCAATGAGTGACATGGCAACAATTAAACCCTCCATAGTTGGCTGAGATTCCAGATTGAATTCCCTCTTAATGTAAAGAACAGCACCTGAACAAAATAAATACGTATATGTAAATCTATATAGAAAACTAGAAACGATGATTTTTTTTTTTAAAACATAAAAAGGTAGGTAATTGAAATAAATTTACCTGCAATAGTTGCATTGTCCCATCCTTGCAACAAGTTGCCAATGGCCGCAGCTACTGCCACCAACACCGATCCATTCATCTTGGGCATTCCTAAAATGGAAGCAAATTAAATAAACAAAGAAGAATGAAATGGAGGAACATCAAAGAACAAATCGATGAAAGAAAAACAGCTACAGAAATTGCTGGAAGAAAAAAAATTAATCGATCGAAAATACCTTGAGATCTGACAGCAAATAGATCGTCTCGTTTGCGTTTGGCTGTTTCCTGATCTACTTCAAAAACCTGTTGTCAAGCAAAATCAAATCAACAGAAACCCAAAGTGAAATGTTTATCAAGAAACCACTTCGATCTGAGTGACGACTGAAGACTGACCTCCCTCCGAGCGACGAAACTCCCTGCCACTTATAGATGAGCGATAAGAGTGATAATGGTGTTATATTAATAAAAAAATCAACACAAATTATCTGTCTACCTGAATGGATCTGTATCTGCGGCGGAAGGAAGAACACGTGTATCTGTATCTGATGTGCGGAGTCCACGACACAGGCACACAATTCACTAAGTACTTAAAACTCAGTAAGTACATGCATGATACGCAATTATTTTGCCTCATTATTTTCTTAATCTATCGGTTACCCGATAAACGGTTACCAGTTACCGGGTTTGTACATAAATTATTGGTAGGAATATACAGGAATCTTTTGGTTGCTGTTTTATTTTATTAATAATCAATTGTATGAGGTAATGATTGTTTATTTTCCGAATACTACAATTAATGGCCACTACACTCATGTACCATGGTCTCATATGATCACATCTCAGTCATCATCCACATGTTTTCTTTTTTGTCGTACACGTATACATCTCATACCGTAGATCCAACTTTTAAAAAGAACGATTCATATTTTTTTGAAATAAAAAAATGAGAAAACTTTAAAATACCCATCAACTAGGTTGGGCACTTGGGGGTCCTATGAAAACTAACAGAGTAACAGACAAACAATTAATAAATTTAATAGAAATAACATAGTTAATTACCATCATCATGATCAACCAACCATGTCGTAAAACATTCCAGTATTGGTAGGCCAGTGCCTCTGTTCTAGTTCTGTTCTTCTGTATACAGTTCTTGATTACTGCTTCAGTATAAGTCAGTCCCACTCCCAATGTTCTAAAATATTGTAAATCAAATGATATCTTAAGCCATTCTCTACTACCAAATCACTAAATTTTCTTATTACCAAAGATAACCAATTCAACTAATACAATCTAAATCAAATCATAAATAGATAGATAGATAGATAGATAGAATGTTTAAATACTAAATATGATTTCCCACTAATTTTATTCAACAAAAACACACACATCAGAAACGCTTCTTATCGTAAGAAACCAAGCCATGCACTCCACCTTCAATCTGTGATGCTCCAGTTCGAACCTGGAAAACAAGATTTTTATATGGATTATGTATGCCAAACACATATCATGAGTTCAAGCAAAATGACCCACTTTTATGATTCAATCTACAAAACATAAAATGTAACATCCTAAATTCTATAACTGACTATAACTCTGATCCTAGATTCTAGCAGCTCCTAACAATCACCAAACGTGCAAACAACCAACATAAAATACAACTGATCACAATTACTATGAAGGTTTCTCAGAGTTCAAGGTTTGAGTCTCGTTGTGTATTTTAATTAAATTTTTACTACGATGTAACCGATGATAGATTATATGGTCATCGCATCTCTAATACATTAACTGGAGGTAGAAAGGTGCCTTTAGTTATTAAAAAAACTTTAAAATACTAATTCTCTATAATAGATTTATACTTTACAACCGATGTCAAACTATAATTTTGAAGTCTTGTAATAAAATATCAAAATGACAAGAAAAGTAGGTACCTCTAGTCGGAGACCTCCAGATCTTAAAAGTCGACGAGCTTCTGGTAAAGATGAAGCACCAAAATCTTGCATTCCTTGTTTCACTGCTTGCATCGTATAAGGAACGAACTTCAACACAGATCCTTTATCTGCAACAGCACCGACAACTCCTTGAGCAATCTTTAACTTCAGATTATCACCCAAATATCGAGCATCACTTCCCTGCGTCATCGCTTCCAGGGAACCCATGCCTCTGTATTTTTTCGTACGTTGGCCATTCTGAGAAAACACCATTGAATTAAAATGAAATAAACCTAAAATAACCCAAATATAAAATTGGTTGCAAAAGAAAGAAATGTGCATTCCAAATTTCCAATGAGTGAATATTGAATAAACCTAGTAATGAATTGTAAGTGATAAAGTACTAATACTTTCTGCACACTAGAAATAATAATTAAATCTTACAAATAATTGGATCAAGATCTTACAATATAATGGATACACTGAACAACAAGTTTACCTGATACTCGTACACTCCAGGCGCTTCAGAGCTTCCAGCCAAAAAACTACCCATCATAACTGTAGAAGCTCCAAGTGCCAAAGCCTTAACGATATGGCCCGAGTTCGAAATTCCACCATCGGCAATAATAGGTATCCCACTTTTTTCAGCAATACTTGCAACTTTGTAAACTGCCGTTGCCTATGATTTCATGTGCAAATGATAAAAATGTCAAAGCATACAACTAAATGAAACTAATAAATAATTTTTCAGAGTTTAGTTAGGTATGAGCTATTAAACTTTCAAAAACAGTATCAAAGTAGCACATTGAAGAGGTTGGGTGTAATGGCAAAACGCCTGTGTGTGATAGTGCGATACAAAAGGTGAGATTTTAAACTTCATAGATACCGACAATGTAGACAATTGAAATTTGAAACATTACAGATGAAAATTTACAAAGTAGACAGTTGAAAATCAATAATATAGACAGTTGAAAACATATAATGTAGACAGTTGAAAACAGACAATGTAGACAGTTGAAAACAAAAAATGTAGAGAATTGAAACTTGAGAACAAGAAGCTCACCTGGCCTCTCCCAACAGCACAAACCTCCTGTGTAGTGCAGATCGACCCAGAACCCATACCAACTCTCAACCCATCGACACCAGACTCGATGAGATTCTCTGCCTGGCCCATGGTTACAACATTCCCCCCGATGACATCCAAATCCGGAAAAGTCTTCTTTATATACTTCACCATATCAATCTGGTACTTGGAGTTTCCCTGTGAACTATCCAAAACAATCACATCCGCACCTGCCGCAACCAGATGTTCTAGCCTAATCTTATCATCCTCCCTTGTTCCTATAGCTGCTCCAACCAACAACTTCCCATCACGTCCAATCGACGGAAGTCCCAATTTCGGAAACGAGTTGATCCTCTCTACGTCCTCCTTTGTGATCATTGTGACGACTTCCCCGGTCTCCTCCGAGACAACCCCAACCCTATCCAACCCCTTTCCAGCTAAAAATCCCGCTACCTGTTCGAAATCGTATTCCGCCGGCACGGAATGAGTGATCAGATTCATGTACTTGCCCACAGCTAACTCCTTGGTAACCTCCGTCCAAACCGATTTCAACACGACCCCAACTAACTTAGACTTGGCCCCTCCCGTTTCGGTTACGAGCACGTAGTCTGCCCCGCCAAACTCAGCTTCGAAGTTGGAAATGATGTCGGAGGGGGAGACGAAGCAAATGGTGGAGGAAAGAGTAGGGAAACGGAGAGATTTCGCCGATCGGATGAAGGAGGCTTGATTGGAAGGTATTGTGTTATAGTGAACAATAGAAACACCACCCAGAACGGCCATGGCAGCCGCCATGGATGATTCCGAAACGGTATCCATCGGAGAAGCAACAATGGGGGTGGAAAGTGGAATATGAGCAGAGAGACGTGAAGACAAATCGACGGCATCTGCAGAGAAGTCGATGTAACCGGGAAGGACAATAACATCATCGTAGGTATAGGAGTGACATTGACTGAAAAGCGCCGATGCTGTGAATCCGTCTTCCATTTGTGGAAACGATGAGGAAGAAGTCAAGAGTGCTTGGATTTTATTTATATTGAACCCGTGAGGGTTTTGGACATTTTAAATAGGATTACGTGGGATCACAAATTACAATAACCATTAAAAAATTAATATATTATATTTTTTATTTCACTTCGAGGATGTTTCAACTGAGGAAGAGGAGAGAGAAGGAATAAGTGGATTAGAAAATTAGTTACATATGATGCGAATGAAATAAGGATTTACGATTCCAATACCTCGAGAAGGGAGGATTATGATAAGGATCAATTGTATTAAGGATTAATCCAGATTTTTATGAAATTAATAGGACCTGGATAGACCCAATGTCTCCGATCAAAATACGAGCTAAAAAAAAATTAATTTCTGAATTGAACTTTGTTGGGTTGTAGTGTTGGGAGATTTGGAGGATGTTGCTATGAGGCTCCTTTCGCGAAATTGAAAGTATCCCGAATGTCGTGGTGGCTTGCTAGGAGGACGTCTGAAGTTTGGTGACTGATTGTGGAGTGAGGCTCGGATTTTAACACTCTTACAATTTATGATTAATTAAGTCTAAAAATATTAATTTAACTAATTAATTAATCACCTTCCTCTAATCGGGTTTGCCCTCTTTCTAAGTGGTGAAATCGGTTTACCCAATGTGAGGGTTTTCTATTTCGATTTGAGCTCCGGACGGCTTGGGCAGACGGACCTAATTTCTTCTCGGATTCCTCACCGGAGACGTTGCTGCAGTTACCTCACTCCGGCTCCTGTTCATCTTTTATTTCTTCCATCAATGATGCTATCTTCTTCAGATCTTTCACTACCTTCTCCGTAACAAGACTACCTCCCCCAAGGATTCACCTTGTCCTCAAGGTGGATAGAAGGGAAGAGCTTCTTCAAGCAATCATCGTCTTCCCATGATGAATCTTCAAGAAATGCTCCACTCCATTGAATCAGAGATTGGGGTACTCTTTTTCCTTGCTTATAAACCTCCCTGCAATCAAGAATAGCTATAGGATAATGAATGGAATTATTTCTTACTGAAATTATGGGTTGTTTTTCCCAATTTGCAGGTTGCTCTGGACCATGGAATGCTTTTAACTTGCTGATGTGAAAACAATCATGAATTCTGCTTCCTTCTGGTAGATGAAGCTTGTAAGCCACTTTATTTATCTTCTTCTTGATCTTGTATGGTCTGAAATATTTTTGACTCATTTTGTTATTTAATCTGAATGCCACTGTTAATTGTCGATATGGCTGTAATTTAACTAACATCAAATCACCTTCTTTGAATTCCATTTCTCTCCTTCCTTTATCTGCATTAATCTTCATTCTGCTTTGGGCTTTAGCTAAGTTTCTTTTGACAACCTCCAATGCTTCTTTTCTTAACTGAATTTCCCCATTTACTGCATCAATATTGGAACTTTCATATAATTGGAAAACAAGGCTGTCTCTCTTCCATATAATGTCTGAAAGGGTATTTGTCCTAGAGAAGCATTATAATTAGTGTTAAACCATAATTCTGCCCATGGAAGGAGTTTAACCACTCTTTAGGTTCTTCATGGACCATAGCTCTTAAATACATTTCGATGCCTCTGTTAACTACTTCTGTTTGGCCATCACTTTGTGGATGGTAGGCAGAAGTGAAATTGAGTTTAGTTCCACTCAATTTATTTAGTTCCTTCCAGAACTTGGATACAAATACCTTGTCTCTGTTAGATACAATAGAGTTGTGATACCCATGTAGTCTAATGATCTCATTGACAAAAAATTCAGCAACCATAAAAGCATTATAATTAGAAGTGGGTGCTCCTAAATGACATGATTTAGAGAGTCTATCTACCACTACTATGATCACAGATTTATTTTGTACCTTGGGTAGACCAGTGATAAAGTCTACTGAAATATCTTGCCAAACTGAAGATGGAATTGGCAGTGGCATGAGAAGCCCATTGCTTTTCTAATTTGAGGGTTTAATCTTTTGACAGATAGCACATTCCTTCACATATTTCTTTATCTCTTTTCACATTCCTTGCCACCAAATTTTTTTGGATATCCTGCTGAATGTTCTTTCTACTCCCGAATAACCTCCCACGTAACTATCATGGAACTCCTGCAATACTCTAGAGATTATTTCAGACCCTTGTATGAGTAGTATTCTTCTTTTAAAAAATATCAGCCCATTTCTGAAAGCATAGCCTTGGGATTTTAAGTTATCTTCAAGGATTCCTTCTATGTACACCTTAGCCTTCTCTGAATTCACATTAAACAGTTTTATTTCTTCAATAAGTTGGTGTATGGGAATAGAAAAAGCTAACATAGATCCCTTGGTAACTTCTGCCTTGTTTGAATATAGAATTTCTTCTTCAGTCTCGTGGCTTCTAGATAATACATTTGCCACTTGGTTGAATTTCCCAGGTTTATAAATAATAAAGAAATCATAGCCTAATAGCTTACAAAGAAATACCTGTTATTCGGGTGTTTGTATTACTTGAGTCAATAGGTTTTTCAAACTTCTGTGATCAGTTTTTATGATAAAATGCCTATCAAAGAGATAATGTCTCCATTTTGCCACCGATTGAGTGATAGCATGCATCTCCTTGATGTAAACAGAAGCTGCCGATAACCTCCCACTTATCTTGCTACTGAAGAAGGCAATAGGGAGATTTTCTTGTAATAAGACAACCCCTATTCCAGTGTTGCAGGCATCTGTCTCGACAGTGAACTCCTTCTGAAAATTTGAGAACTGGAGGATTGGAGCTGATGTCATGGCAGTTTTTAACACTTCAAAACTCTTGGTGGCTTCCTCTGACCACTTGAAGGCGTCTTTTTTAATAACTCAGTCATGGGCGTGGCTAGTTGAGCATACCCCTTAATGAATCTCCTGTAATATCCACTCAATCCCAAGGTTTAAAAACCGGTTAACCGGTAACCGGTTCTGGCTTACCGGTTATCCGGTTAGACCGGTTAACCACCGGTTAACCAGTGGTTAACCGGTAGGGGTATTTTGGTAATTTTTTAAAAAAAACAGAAATTATGTTATATACTTATATATCTATTCCATGTTTATATCCATGTTTATATCCCTGTTTATATAAATAAAAATATCATAAACTTATTCTAAGGAGTGGAGGAGAAAAAGAATTATAAGGAAGAAGGAGGCAACGGCTAGGGTTGCAAAGAATAAGATTTAAACTTATTCTTTGAGGCTTTATTAAATGAACTTATAGGGTTTCAAATAACTTGAAATGAGGCTTTAATAAATTAAACATAATGGGCTTTATTAAATAAAGCCCATAAGTGAATTAATTATATCCGAGACGGGTAACAGGGACGGGTAACCGGGTCGGGTACGGGTCAGACCCCACCCCATCGACCCATTTACCCGTCCCAACTAACCGGTCACCGGTTAGTGGGATTTTACCGGTCAGCCGGTTAACCGCCGGTTTTTAAACCTTGCTCAATCCTAAGAATCCTCTCAGTTGCTTCAAGGTCTTGGGGATTGGCCATCCCAAAATAGCTTGTATTTTTACAGAATCGGGATTTACTCCTTCCTGACTGATAATATGACCCAAGAATCCCATAGAAGGTTGTCCAAAAGAGCATTTGGATTTCTTGGCTAGGAGCTGATGTTTATTTAAGATGTCAAATATGATCTTCAGATGTTGTAAGTGATTTTCCAATAAAGAACTGTATATCAGAATATCATCAAAGAAAATTATAACGAACTTCCTTAAGTATTGCTGGAAAACTCTATTCATTACAGCTTGAAATGTGGCAGGAACATTGGTTAGTCCAAAGGGCATCACCAAAAATTCGTAGTGGTCTTGGTGAGTCCTGAAGGCAGTTTTTTCTGCATCCTTAGAATCTATTCTGATTTGATGGAAGCCAGACTTCAAATATAATTTGGAAAATATTTTAAAACCTCTCAATTCTCCCAATAGCTCATCCGCAGTAGGTATAGGGAATTTATCTTTGATGGTGATGGCATTTAGGGCTCTATAATCTACACATAGTCTATACCCACCATCTTTCTTCTTTACTAATAGGACAGGTGAGGAGTGAGGACTGATGTTGGGTTGTATAGTGCCTTGTTGCAGTAACTCCCTTATTAATTTTTCAATCTCTCCCTTCTGAAATTGGGGATACTTGTAAGGCCTTACATTTATAGGTGCCGAATAGGGTTCTAGATGTATGTGATGATCATACTCCCTATGAGGAGGAAGTCCTTTAGGTTCTTCAAAAATTTCAGAATTTTCTTCAATTATCTCTTTTACAGTTGGAATTTCAGAATTTAACTCATTTCCATCACTATTGTTTACTGCTTCAAAGTAGTATAGAAAGGCTTCTGTTGCTGATTTCTCAAGTGATTTTAACTAGCCTGATGTTGAGGGATCACTGTCCAGCCATGATAGTCCTTGCCAAATAACTTGTTCTCCCTTCCAAAAAAATTTCATGACTAACTCCTTGTAATTAGAGACAACATCTCCCAATTGTTTTAGTCATTGTGTGCCAATAACAACATTAGCTCCATCCATATGTGATAGGAATAGATCTAAGGTTATTAGAGTTCCTTGGATCTTAATCTTCACATTCTTGCAAACTTTATCACATAGGAGTTTTTCACCACTACCAGTTGACACCTTGAAAGGATTTATGGCACATATTGTCAACTGTAAGTTTTTTTGCAACTTCTTTTTGCAGGAAGTTGTGGGTGGACCCTGTGTCTATGAGTATACTTACCCCTTGACTCTTGATGAATCCTTCTAATCTGATTGTTCTCATGCCAATCCTTCCTTGTAAGGCTTGCATGCTAATTTCAGATTCCTCTTCTATTTCCAGAATTTTTATTTCCACTTCTTCCTCTTCATCAACTAACTCCCAGAAGGTGTTGTCTTCTGCTGAAAACCTAAACAGTTTGCCCTTACATTTGTGTCCGGGTGTGAATTTTTCATCACAGTTGAAGCATAGCCCTTTAGAAGTCCTCTCTTTTCTTTCAGCAAATGTGAGCCTCTTGAAATTTGGATTTGGATTTTCTGCCTTATTAGTGTTGTTTGCTGAATTAGTTACCCAACCATGATTTGTAGGAGTGTTTAGAATTCCTCCACCGCCTGTCTTAGTGTAATAGGATCTGCCTTGGATTGCTTTATATCCTCCTTGTTTAAATGTAGAAGTGCTGCTCGTACCTTGCTTTTCTAGGTGTAAAGCTAGTTCCATAGCCTTTTGTAGATCTTCTAATTTTGCCCTGACTACCTCTTTTTGAACTTCATCTTTCAATCCAGATAGAAACATCTCTAGGAAGAGCCAATCAGGGATTCCCACCACCTTGGATGAATAATCTTCAAATTTCTCGACAAAATCTGCCACTGTAGTAGTCTGAACTAGCTTGCTTAATTTCCCACCTGGAATGGTATATGTAGTTGGATTAAATTTCTTAAGAAGGGATTTAACAAAGGCAGACCATGTAGTTAAGTAGTTTCTCGATTCCATCCATAGAAACCATTTGAGTGTCACTCCTTGCATGTTAAAAGATGCAATTATAAGTTTCTGATCCTTTGGAGTATTATGAAATATGAAAAACCTTCTAGCCATGAATTTCCAAAGCTCTGGTTCATTTCCATCAAATCTTGGCATATCGAATTTGATGTGCTTTGGAGGTGAGTAATCAGAATTTCCATGCATGCTAGCTGCATATGCTGACCTTTCTGGGTCTACTAGAGCTTCAACCTTGGATTTACTTGAATCTCCTGTCATCAGTGGTTTTCCCTCTACATACTCTTCCTGTTTTCTTTCTAATATTTGTTCTGGTTGTTTTGCTAACTTCAATGAATTGCTGTTGACAATATTCGATGACGCGTGTCAGTATATATCCAATGTGTTTGCGTCCAGATGTAGTTAAGGTTCAAAAAACGATAGTTTACAAAAATTCAGACGGTAGTTGGTAGTTGATGCAAAATTGAAAATAGTAATTGGTAGTTGATAAGTGTAAGAAAATCAATTACAATGTTTGACTTATAGAACACATTACAATCATTGGATTTTAACTATTAAAAATGAATGGACAAGATCGAACCGGACACATTTACACACCTAAAATTTTTTGTTTAATAAAATATCTAACTCACACTATTCATTTTAAGATTATTGTCAAAACTACCCACCTAAGGTTGCTTTTGTGTTAAAAATAACCACTTATATTTTTTGTGACCATTTTACCCTTTAAAATTATTTAAATTTTCATTCATATGCCATTGTCATTAAGTAACGGACAGATTTTTTCCTACCCATCGTCTTCCCGTCTTCTCCCTACGATCTCGGCCATCTTTTACATACTTAAATGGCGACGGCTGTCTCTTGAAGTCGTTTCTCTTTCCAATAACGTCGACATCAATGACTTCAACGGTCGTCGCAAAAAAATAGTAGAAGAAGGCCATCCATGTTCGCCAAAATACCTATCGAACATCCCACATCCTTAGACCAATCAATAAAATCCGTAAAAATAAAATAAAGATACGTACCATCTCATCTTCGGTTTTCCACCACCAATGCGGTTCTGCAACTCATCGTTAGGAGACCAAACGAGTGGAGCAACAACGGAAGAAGGGTACCAGACATCAAAGTGAATGAAGGCTTCGTTGTAGGCCTCACGATGCAGATGCTCGGACTCCAATATGACCTCATCGCAGTCAAAGATCAGTGCATGCATCGGTGACGATCGATCAGAACAGAAAGATGAAGAAGACTCCGGTGCAATGGATGCCGTAACAGAAATGGGAATCGTTGTAGTCGACGACGACCGGGAAGATGGATACTGAGATCCTTGCTGGAAAAAGAGACGGGACGATGACACGCGACGATCGGAATTTGTAAAAAATCTTCGGAAACGAGGGCATCGTTGGGGAGGTCGATATCGATAGGCTCAAAAGTTGTGGTGAATTCGAACAGGAAAGGTTTGGTAAAGTTTTCGATGGTTTCCGTAGCGAAAGTTAACGGTAGCTCCTCGAAGGTTGTGCCAGAGAAGAAGAAAATCCAGATTATTCCGGCGAAAGGCAAGATCGGTGGTGGTGGGAGTGTTGTTGGCAAATCAGTGGTAAAAAAGGGGATTAGCCCAAGATCGGAATCCTCGTTGGCAAGTGTAAATGGTAGAAGAAAAGGAGAATCGTTGTTGAGTGTGAATGGTAGTAAAGGAAAAAGAAGAAAATGAAGATGAAGATAATACGGTGATAATGGATGTCGGGGATATTGAGAATATACGATGATGACCAGAGGTGAGATCAACGGAAAAGAAAGTGATGATCGACTGATTGATTTCATTTATGTTTAAGGTGTTATTTATAGTACAAATATCTAATGTATCAACTAACTCTAGTTAATTAGTAGGATATTTATTAACTACTAACTAAAGCAGTTAGTCCAACACACCCCCCCCTCCTCAAACCGGCGGAGGTTCTCCGACGAGTTTGGGCCGAAGATCACGATACGCGATCGGTTTCAATGCCTTCGTGAGAATGTCTGCTCTTTGCCTCTTGCCTGGAATGTGTTCCACATTGACCTCTCTTTTTTCCGTCTTTTCTTGGACAAAATGTAAGTCCATCGCGACGTGCCGGAACTTTGTGTGGCATATCGGATTGTTGGCTACAAAGGTTGCACCCTGATTGTCGCTTAGTAGTTTCATTGGCATCGATACTTCTATCCCCAGCTCCGTCAGTAGTGACTTTGTAGCTTCTAACTCTTCTACTGTGCTTGCAATGGCTCTATACTCCGCCTCCGTGCTCGACCTTGCCACGGTGGTTTGCTTTCTTGAGAACCAGCTCACCAGAGTCTCGCCTAAATATATTAGAATTCTTGTTTGACTCTTCCGATCGGTGATGTCACCCCCCCAGTCCGCATCGCAGTACCCGGTCAGTCTGAAATTTGTAACCTTTGACAGCGTGATTCCCATTGTTTGTGTTCCGGACAAGTAGCGGAGAACTTTCTTCATTGCTGCCCAATGTATTGGTTTAGGAGCTGACATGTATTGCGCCAATTTGTTTACGGCAAATTGAATGTCTGGGCGTGTTAGAGTGAAGTATTGCATCGACCCAATCACTCTCTGATACTCTGTTTGTTCTGTTATTGGAGACTCTTCCGAGAAGAGATCTTGCTGTGTGAGCATTGGTGTCGCGGACGGCTTGAGATTCGACAGTTCACAACTGGTTAGCAAGTTTACAAGATATTGTTGTTGACACAGAAAACAACGCTCCTTCTGTTCTTCGCACTTGAATACCAAGAAATAAGTGAGTTTGCCCAATTGTCGTAAGGCGAACTCTTCCCCCAATTTGTTTATTATTTCTTCAATCAACTTTTCCGATGATCCGGTGACGACAATGTCGTCTACGTACGCGAACAAGAAAATTATTTCGTCGTCTTTGAACCATAAGAACAATGAAGGATCTGGGTAGCTTTCTTTGAAGCTTAACGTTAGTAAAAAAATCCCGTAGCCTTCGGTACTACATTCTTGGTAATTGTTTCAAGCCGTACAAGGCTTTCTTGAGTAGACAGACACGATTTGGATATTTCGGATCTTCGAAACCTGCCGGTTGTGTAACTACTATCCTCTCGTCTAGTTCCCCATGAAGAAAAGCGTTTGAGACGTCGAGTTGGGTTAGCTTCCAGTTTCTAGAAATTGCGATTGTGAGAACCAAACGAACGAAGGTTGCCTTCACGACTGGACTAAATGTGTATGTGTAGTCTGTCCCTTCAACTTGTTTCATCCCGTTCGCAACCCATCTAGCTTTATATCGTTCAACTGACCCATCTTTTCACTGTTTTACTTTGAAAATCCATTTTGTATTTATCACATTGTCGTTCGCTGATCTGTCTATCAACTCCCACGTTTGATTTCTTTTTAGTGCATCGAATTCCGACTGCATCGCCGCCCTCCAATTATCATCTAGTACTGTTGTTTTTGGGGATCGCGAAATGAACTGCTCGCTCGCTTGAATTGATAGGGCATAACGTGGATTCGGTTTGATGATTCCCTTCGAAGCTCTAGTCACCGATCGATTGGTAGTCTCTGTATATGTATTCTTTTCCGATGAGGAATCCAGTTCTTGTGCTGGACTGTTTGAGTCCGAGAGGCTATCGGTAATAGTTAATTCATCTCTTGAATAGGAACTGTTATTTGGGAAACCCAATTGTTCGGCTTGACTTAGCTCTGGATCGTGACTATTTGATATTTGAGGAACCTGACTTGGTGTTGACTCATTTTCGATATTAACTGAGTAGTTATTACCCGAACACTCTTTGTTAGCCGAACCGGAGAGATCCGAGTCCTCTTTATTCACCTGTTTAATACATTGAATCATAGGGCAACTTATTTCACGAGATTCACCCGTCGATTCTGAGATATTTGCACCTTCCTCCCTTGAGAGAAGTTTATTTAGTGAGAAGTCTTCTTCGATAAAACGTACGTCTCTGGAGATGTATTTTCTCCGGCCAATCAGATCGTAGCAGAGATAGGCGTCCTGGCCTTAAGGGTACCCGAGGAATACACACGGCGTTAATTTCTCGGACAACTTATTCTGCCGATAGTTACGTAGGCATGGATAGCATCTTGATCTGAATACTCGGAGTTTATCATACTCTGGATCTCTTTGGAACAGAACTGTAAATGGTGATGAATTGTTGAGTGTTTTGGAGGGATTGCGATTGTATAAATGTGCTTCCGTTAGCATCGCAAAATCCCAATAGGTCGTGGGTAGTTTGGCATGGCTCATTAACGTTAGTGCTGTGTCGATTAGATGCCGGTGGCGTCTTTCCACAGAACCCATTTGTTAATGGCTATACGGGGGCCGAGAATCGATGACCTATACCCAACTTTTCCAGATGTTTGGACAACTTCTTGAATTCCAATCCATTATCAGATTGTAATTCTTTAATTTTGGTTCCACATTGCTTTTCAGCCCATAACCTGAATCGTTCAAAGATCTGTCCAACTTCTGCCTTACTTGTCATTGGGAATACCCAATTAAAATTGGTTGCCGCGTCTACAAAGTTGATGTAATACTTGAACCCTTCCGATGAGATTATCGGAGCTGGTCCCCAAATATATGTGTATACAAGATCGAGTGGAGATGCATATATATTCTTACTCAATTTGTGAGGTAGAGTTCTTGATTTATTTTGCAAACATGGATCACAATCTGTTATTGTTTTACAACTTGAATGAATTACAACATCGTTTATTAGAATTTTAACTGCTTGTTCATTTAGATGACCTAGTCGTGCATGCCAACGATCTCCGGACACCTTTTCACTAAGCAGCACTTCTTGATTTTTTGACGTTCCCATAGGTAGTCGGTACAAGCCTCCATCTTCTGTTCCTTCTGCTATGATCTCCTTAGTTGCGAGATCTCGGATCTTTACTTTCTGGGAATCAAATTCAACAGATACTGCATTATCTACACATAATCTATGAACAGATAGTAGATTTTTAGAAGTATCATAAACAACAAGTATATCATCCAGTATAAATTCTTTGCCTTGACACGAAAATTTGCTATTACCAGACTTTGTTATTAACATTGACTCACCATTGGTAGCTATAACCTTTTTCAAAACCCTTGTATTTATCTGAGTGATTTAGAATCTTACCATTTGAAGTAATGTGTGTGATTGTACCTGAGTCAGGGTACCACATTGGCCGATGGTGAGCTTATGTTAAATGCTCCGATTGGAGTCAATTTCCTGTTATGAGTTGGTGGAAATTTCACGAAATTCACCCTATTATAGCAATTCAACGCATTGTAACCTTTCCGAGAGCATATTTGACAGGGTAACAACTTCCCATTGGTGTTTCTTTCATCAGATTTCTTTTGTTTGCTAACAACATTTACCTCAAACGTGTTCGATGGTTCTTGACGTAGATCCTCGTCCATAAGCAATTGCTGGAATTGGGAGAAAGTCATTGAATGATTGAATCGAGTGGTAATAGACGTCACGAATGCCTTGTATTCGGCTCCAAGACCTCCCAATGCTATCAAGATTATTTGTGAGTCTCACATCTTTTCTCCTGCTGAAGCAAGTTTATCTTTAGTAATACAAATGTATTTGATGTATTCCCCCATGGACATCGTTCCTTTCTTCACCGATTGTAACTGCATCCTTAAGTGAAGAAGACGAGTTTCAGAGTCAGAGGAATGCATTTGACGCAAGCACTCTCATACTTCGTGAGGTGTGGTGAGCGCAGCCACCTGCGGCAAGATCGCCGGAGATATCGCCGAAAGCATCCAGCCGAGGATGATTTGGTCTTGCTGCTCTTCGGAAGAATCATCGACAATTTCAACTCTCCCTTCCACGTAATTCAGAAGCCTATATCCTCGAAGAAGAGCCGAGAATTTGGCTTGCCAACTGAAGTAGTTGTCGTCCTCCAAGGTGACGCACTTCAGTTGTTTCATCATCACCACTTTCTTCGACGTTCGAGTCGGACCAACTTGTGGTGCTTGAACCAGCGGTATCTCCCCCGGTCGAGTATTCGCAGCGGAAACAGGATCTAGGTTGCCATCGGCGTTGCCAGTCGATGATACCATATTGAGAATATACGATGATGACCGGAGGTGAGATCAATGGAGAAGAAAGCGATTTATAGTACAAATATCTAATGTATTAACTAACTCTAGTCAGTAGGATATTTATTAACTACTAACTAATGCGGTTAATCCAACAGGGGATTCAGAAGAATCTCTGCTAAGCGAGGAAACAGACGACCAGATCCAAGAATCACTTCCAGACCCATATGAACCAATAAAGCCCGCCGCCATCGATTTCAACTTCAAAACCACGAAATCATTGGAAGCAATCGAAGACAAAGTCGTAATCATGGCCGAGATGAAAATTGAAACCTTCGATGAAGTCAAACAGCAAACTCCCAACAAAGAAATGGAGGAGCCAGTTTCAGCCCCTCAAGAGGAGGCGGAGGAGGAAAAAAAGGTGAAGATCATATCGACGCAGAAGGAAACGACGACGAAGCAAGCGTACAACGTGATGGCCGAGATAGTGGGTCATTGTAACGAGTTATCAGGTATGGGTAAAACCAACAAATTAACTAATGAGGGGCAAATTTTTCTAATTTGCCCCATAACACACCCTGACCACCTAACACCTAGACTTTGTGGTTAGTTTTAACCACCAAGCCATCTCAAGTGGTTAGTTTTGACACTCACCCTTCATTTTATATAAAATCTACCTTAAAAATTGTAAATAAAAGTATTAATATAAAATTTAAAGTAGACGTGCCTTGGCTTCTGGATGGAAGGCCCCGGCCCATCTTAATAAAACCCTAATTTTGTTATTATTATTATTCTCTCTGTACGCCTAAAACCCCAAAGGCCAAGGCACTAGCATTCTCACTCTAACAGCTCGCCATTTACTCATCATATCACCACTCTATTCTCGACACTCTCCGAGCGGAAACCCTAGGTTTCGTTCACCATGTACCGCGCTGCAGCAAAGATCGCATCCAATGCCCGGTATTGGGAGATATTTCATTCGTATTTCTATCTCTTCTTCCTTCCTTCCTTCCTTTCATTCATTCTTTCTTGGTTCGTTGATCCTTCGATTTTTGTTTGTGCCATTTATGCAGGATCGCTGGAGTTCTTGGTCAGCAGGTAAGGTTTTATTCGTGACAAGCTTTTCTTCTTCCGTGAATGTGATTTATGTCACAGGATAGAATGAAGTTGAAATACAATTTTTTATGTGTGATGCAGATCGGTGGTAAATTTGGATATGTAAGGAATTACGCGGCCAAGGATATCAGATTTGGGGTTGATGCCCGTGCTTTGATGCTTAAAGGTGTTGAGGAACTTGCTGATGCTGTCAAAGTTACTATGGGACCCAAGGTTTTTCCATTCACTTTGCTCATTTTTTCATTAATCCTGAATTCTTTTATATTCGTTTTCCCACTTTCCCATTTCCCCCTTTGCTTTTCTGCGTCCTCTTTTGTTGTTTTTATTTCCCAGAAAGAATAAAGAAACAATGAAAATAACAATTCGTAGACATAACAAAATTTGCTTCTATTTTTAATATTTACTTCTATGCATATATATTTTTTTTAAAATTACTTAAATCTACTTCTTTACATTTAAATAAAAATATGGGTTTGTCCTTAAGAAATTGTGGATTACATTGCTTCTTTCTAAGATTTATATAAATATAATGAATGCTAATTTGATTAATTTTTTGCGTGGAAACTAAAAACCAGGGTCGCAATGTTGTTTTAGAACAAAGTTTTGGTGCACCAAAAGTCACCAAAGATGGTGTTACTGTTGCAAAGAGCATTGAATTTAAGGACAGAGTTAAGAATATGGGTGCTAGCCTTGTAAAACAGGTTGCCAATGCCACCAATGACGTTGCTGGTGATGGTAAGTTTATACAATGCAGTTTCATTTTCCCTGATTGTACTGCCACCTAAATATAAATAAATATCATTTTACTTGTTCTAAGCATAAATATTTTTACTTTTGAGGGCTGTAGCATATTCTCATTCTTTAGTAGATTATTCATTTTTCATTCCTTTCAGTTTTAAGGTTATGATTTTTAAGTTTATGATTTCTGCATTCTGTAGGTACTACATGTGCAACAGTTCTTACACGAGCAATATTTTCTGAAGGCTGTAAATCAGTTGCAGCTGGGATGAATGCAATGGATTTAAGACGGGGAATCACGATGGCAGTTGATAATGTGGTGACTACCCTGAAAAGTCGGACCCGAATGATTAGCACGTCTGAAGAGATTGCTCAAGTACACATTTTATATAATTATCTCCTCATTCTTTTGAAAACTGGCAATACATGTTCTTCATTCAGTTATTGCATATCTTGAAAAATAATTCTTTGCATAGGTTTTATGATGTGTGCCTTTTTACATTTAGGTTGGTACAATATCAGCAAATGGTGAAAGAGAAATTGGTGAACTCATTGCAAAGGCCATGGAAAAAGTTGGCAAAGATGGAGTTATCACTATTGCTGTAAGACAATATATTTTCTTTAATCTTTACTTTTTTAGATATATTCAAATATTAAATATGTATTATGTACTACTAACATTTTTCTAAATAAACATCTATTTCTATAAAATAAGTTGGGTTGTTTTGGTTTAATGTTTGCCTTTATCCTTATTTTGTAGGATGGAAAAACACTTTACAATGAGCTTGAAGTTGTTGAGGGAATGAAACTAGACAGAGGTTATATTTCTCCTTACTTCATCACCAATCAGAAAAATCAGAAATGTGTAAGTTCTTTTAATTTACATCCTTTTCTTTCTTTCATTCATTTATATAACCTTAAATCATATCTTAAAAATCTGGTGCCCTGATTTTAATCCTGCAGGAACTTGAAAATCCTCTCATTTTAATTCATGAAAAGAAAATTTCAAATATTCAAGCTGTGGTTAAAGTACTAGAGATGGCACTAAAAGTATGTTTTTCAACTCCCCCCCCCAGTCTTCTTCCTGAAACATAATTAATGTGCTAATAAATAATTTTACTGAGCAGATTCAAAGACCTCTGCTAATTGTTGCTGAAGATGTAGAGAGTGATATACTTGCAACTTTAATTCTTAATAAACTTCGAGCAGGGATTAAGGTTTGTTTCTTAGATTATCAAATCTGATTTTTTAGATTAGCAAATCTGATTTCTTAGATTAGACAACTTATCCTTCAAACCATTTCCTTTAAAGTATTGTTTGAAGTAACTATTCCTTTATCTCTAGGTTTGTGCTATTAAAGCTCCAGGGTTTGGAGAAAACAGAAAAGCAAATATGCAGGACTTGGCTACTCTGACCGGTGGCGAAGTGGGTGTCTTCTCACCTATTCTCTCAATTATTATGATTTTTATGTATTTATGTGTGTTTTTTAATCCAATCTCAGGTCATAACTGAAGAGCTTGGCATGAATCTTGATAAGGTGGAATTTGAAATGCTTGGAACATGCAAAAAGGTTTGATACTTTGGTTATTTTATGTGAAAAATGAGTTTATATTTTGAAAGCAACATTTTCAAAAGTTTTTATAAAATTGAATATACATATTGTTTATCTAAAAATGGTTTTTACATGAGTTTTTAAGGTACCTTGGAAATTTTATTTTGCTGCTTTAAACCATGTGTATCTCACTGGATTTTAAAATATTGTCTAACTTAATAAATTGACTTGTATGCTTTCAAGGTGACTATTTCCAAAGATGACAGTGTTGTCCTTGATGGTGCTGGTGATAGAAAAGCAATTGAAGAGAGATGCGAGGAGGTTTGTTTGATGTACATTTGTTACTTTGTGTTAACATGAATTTAACATCTGGCAATTTGGCAGCTGAGATCTGCAATTGAAGCAAGTGATTCTGATTATGACCGGGAGAAGGTACAAGAAAGGCTAGGAAAACTCTCAGGTGGCGTCGCTGTTTTGAAGGTATTGGTTTTAAGAATTTCATGGTTCCAACATTGTTGCTTAATTAGCAAAATATATATTATTCATCTCCTGTTATGATCAAACTCATTAAAGAATAAACTATAATGGATTGTGAAAGTTATAACTTAACTTGAATAATTACTGACTCAATTTTGATTGGATGTGCTAGCGAACCGAGGCTTATTTTGAATATTTGTCTAATTTTTATGTAATTAGTTCGTGTATTTCCTTACTGTACTTGAACTGGGTTTGTTTAGATTGGAGGTGCCAGTGAAGCAGAAGTTGGCGAAAAGAAGGATAGAGTTACTGATGCCTTAAATGCAACGAAAGCAGCTGTTGAGGAGGGCATTGTACCAGGTGGCGGTGTTGCTCTACTCTATGCATCTAAAGAGCTTGATAAGCTTAATGTTGCAAATTTTGATCAGAAAATTGGTGTCCAGATTATCCAGAATGCCCTTAAGGTATAGTTTTTTAGTATTAATTCTGCATTTTTTTTCATTGTTTGTTTTTCCATCTTTTTTTATTTATATCAAAATAAACTTTCAATATGCAGACACCAGTTCACACAATAGCTTCCAATGCTGGAGTTGAAGGAGCTGTTGTGGTCGGGAAGCTCTTGGAGAGTGATAACTATGATCTTGGCTATGATGCCGCAAAAGGTATAGCTTCTTTTATTCATTGAATATCGAAATTATTGTTATGAAATTTAATGTTATGTGTCCCCCGCATACCTCAAGATTTGCAAATACTTTCTCTATTCCACCACTACAATCATGTAGAACTATAATACTTTCTCTATTTGCAAATTATTGTTCTGGAAGTGAAATTATTGTTTATAAATAAGAAATATTGTTATTTTTAAAATGATGTAATTTTCTTGCTTTATCCATAGATGAATACGTAGATATGGTGAAGGCAGGTATAATCGATCCCTTGAAAGTTATCCGAACTGCATTGGTTGATGCTGCAAGGTAAAAAACGAATGTCTAATGTTTTTTCTTTAGGAATTGATAGTATTAAAGTATGTTTGGATTTTGCAGTGTTTCTTCTTTGATGACTACTACTGAAGCTGTTGTCACAGAACTCCCTAAAGATGAGAAAGATGCTTCGCCAATGCCTGGAGGAGGAATGGGTGGGATGGATTACTGAGAAATCTATTATTCAAAAACATTAGGCATCGCCGTATTTTGATTGTTGAGCTGAGGTTTAATTTTAGTCGTAGGTTTTATTGCTTGGGCTATTGTTCTTCTTTTGGTTTAGTTTCTAAACCTCTTTTTTTTGATAAAGTTAATTTTTAATAAATAATTGATGAGAGGTTGAGCATTGTGCTAAATACACAAAAATATTTGGGAAGTAGTACATTTAATCTTATACAGTTTTCTTTCAGCCTTAGTTACTAATTTACTATTATGATGTTGAGTTTTCTGAAGGATGTTAACATTTCCGATAGCTTAATGTAGAGTTTTGGAGGTAATCTTTTTAATTATAACTATTGGAAATGGGCTTAGATTCCTTATATCCCACAGGTACAACTACTATCAATTCTGATTTAAAGATAAATGATTAACTATTCAAGCTATTTCTAAAGATTCCAATTATAGTGTAATTTTGAATGATTCTAAAGTTCAGATTAAAGATAACATTACTGGCAAGAACATAATAATCTAAACTGGTGCTGCAAGTTTATATTATCTGAATCAAATAGGCAAATTACATACTATCATTCTAGTATAAATAATACGACATATCCATTTCTATCGTTCACTCTCTATCTGTAGTTGATACCAAAAATCTCTGTTCTAAATCATTCGCCTTTGGCATTCGATCATGATTTGTTCGCAGGAGTGCTCTCATCCTAATGAGAAATAAATTTTGAATTGGGAACAAAACATGACATTGATAGCCAACAAGTCATGTTTTAGATCCAAAATCGTCGAAAAAATTAACGTTCCAAAGAAGATCCATTAGGTTGTCTACTGCCTTTTAATTTGAAATGAAGATCCCTTGTCGTTTGCTCGCATAAGGAGGAGAGTACCAACACGAAGATCCTTGCAATTTCCTCATATGATCGAGGACCACCACGAAGAATCCTCAACGATTCTAGCATCTTCTATCCATTTACATCAAATATTTCATTACCTTTCATTAACTTACAGCAACGGATTTACCCGACAGATTTTGAAATAAAACAGAGCCTTCATTTTGTATGGTGGGGAAATATGAGATGCTGTAATGTGACATGAGGAGCTTCATGTTTGGTATTACTAGCTATGATATGTAAAGGAGTTTGATATAGATTTATGAAACAATTTTTTTAGATAGATATTTTCAGATAAATTATATATTATATAGATTCTATAGAATCATCAATAAATAATAATATAATAAACATATCTAATTAATCGTTAAAATTATTAATATTTATTTATTTATTTCTAGATTTCTTTAGGTCAAAAATTAATATTGAGGATTCTCCAAAATCCTAAAATATTTAATCAATTAAGTAATAGGGATGAAAACGAGACAGGCTTGGATTGAGACCCGTCCCCAAAAATAAGACTAGGGCAAGACGAACGAGGCAATAGAGGGGTATTCATAAATTTTGGAATTAAGAGTGAACACTCCTCTTCTATGTCTTACCAATCGCCGATGTCTTCTTCCTCCTCAGGTAACTCCAACTCACCTTCCTCGTCGTCCGATACTTCCATCTTGTTTCGTATGTCTTGGATTAATGCTTCCCTGTCCATTATGCATATCTATAAGGTTCGACTTCTATCCCATTTATCTAATACAACACTTTCTAAATGATAATCACACTTATGCTTAAATCTCAAGACATTAAAAGAAGATTTAACGTTCGAGATGATCCTTCTAGCGATTTCTTGTGCCTCCAAGCTAGTCTTCTCAAACTTCTCCTACACCTCTTCTCCAACCAAATGTGATACACAAATGCTTCATAACTTCAAATCACCTTCTTTGAGACTCAAACCATAATTGAGTATGTGCACTCAAAGAATAGATGATCCCTATCTTCATATGACTGATAGAGATATACAAATATGAAAATATATATCTTGGGAGAAATTGAATGTCTTTGGTTAATACTTAAAACAATATTATGAATGTATGCTAGATGATAAATATGATAATGCTTAAGTATATAATAGCGATATTGTTGGATGATCGGTTGGTCAGGTGATGACTCGATAATCCAATGTATTGGTATAATAACGCAAAGACAATGTTGCAGATTCTGTGATGGATAGTAATCCACTCGTGTTGTTGTTCGGAAGCGATGAGCAAATCATCAGTTGTATTGAAGATCAGAGTTTGAATGTGTAATTAAAAACTTATGGAGTGTAAGAACGTACTAATTATGTAGGTTTAGATAAACTTCAATAGTAAACACCGTACCCAACGACTATGTGGTTAATTGTGTGTTTAATATTGATTATGGATATGAAATTAATTATGGATGGATATAGAATTAAATATATATGAGAATTCCTAAAAAAGAATGTGAAGAGTTATGATTAATAAAGAAGGGTTGAGTCTGAGATCAATTTTTACTATAAGGTTATATATATCTAATATCTATGATTCTTGTGGAGGTATATCTCTAATAATGACCTATATCGCATGTGAGATACACATATATGAGATCTTTGAATCTGAACCACAAGATGGAAAATGAATGGTGAAGCAAAATAGTAATATATTCAGGGGTTTTTCAAATGGAAAGCTATCATTGCATGATTTTATGTAGTTTTATTTAAGATGACCTTAATACGATAGATGTCATAATCAGTTAATAGTTGAGCAGTTACAATTACAGTTAATTAGTAGTTAGGTAGTAGTTTAATTAATTGTAAGTAATATTATATATAAATTAACTACTAATCAATTGTAATAATTGTATTGTGTAAAAATGATTATTTTGGAAATAAAGATTTAATGTTTCAACTATTTAATTTTTTGCGTTCAATCAAAAATTCTCAATGAAGATGTTTTCTCGTCGGAAGATCCAATCTCCGACCAACCTCGACCAAGGAAGCTCCCATCGATCAAGTTGAATTGCTGAAGTATTGGGAGCATTCCCTACGACGATTATTCCACATAGACCTCACCAGCTCATGAATATTACAAAATAGGAGCCACCTCAAAATTGGAATTAGTAACCTTGGCAGTCAAAGAGAAGCTAATAAAAGGCACGGTAAACTTTAGCTAATCATACTGTGAAGTGTAGAAGTGGAGATGGTAACTGTAAGATTAGAGAATGAGAGGTAGGAGAACGAAGACAATGGATGGCAAAATAAGCCAGAGGATAGGTTGTGTTGATAAATCAGAATGAATAAATATCTATATGAGTAGTTGTATTTATACTACTCTTATGGGTTAACTTATGTTATGACCCTTATGTTATATTTATTCCAACACTCCCTTTCAATCTAGACGTCATAGAGTCGACTAGATTGATACTATATTTATGCCGTCGGAACAAATCCGTCGATAACGCTTTGGTGAAGATGTCGGCGATCTGTTGTTCACTAGGTATATATTTCACACTTAGTTCTTTCCCGGCTATGAACTCACAAACATAGTGGTAGTCTAGTTCCATGTGTCTGGTTCCAGGTCGTACCACCGGGTTGTTTAACATGAACAGTGCTGACTTGCTATCACTTAGAATCATTGGCGGAGCCGATAATTTTACCCGTAATTCCCTCAGTAAATTGCAGAACCAACGTAGTTCTGCTGTAGAGTATGCTATGGCACGATACTTGGCCTCGGCACTTGACCTTGACACCGTGGGTTGCTTCTTCGACATCCATGTTACTAGATTGTCTCCCATATATATGCATGTTCCAGTTGTTGATCTGCGATCATCCGGATCACCAGCCTAATCTGAGTCAACATATACCTGCAAATCCATGGATTGCGATGGTCTGAATTCCAAGCCCATGAGTAGTGTCCCTTTGATATATCTGAGTATTCGCTTCGCAGCTTTCCAGTGGTGATCAGTGGGACGATGTATGAATTTATAAACTTGATTGACCGAGTGTGCAATATCTGGTCTGGATAGTGTCAGGTACTGAAGTGCTCCGACCAAGCTTCTGAATTTTGATGGGTCGTCCATGTCAATTCCATCAGAGGAATTCAGATGTGTACCAGGAGCCTCTGGTGTGGATAGCGGTTTGCATTCGACGAGACCAAACTTTGTTAAGAGTTCAACAAAATACTTTTGTTGCGATATATGTAAGCATCCCATTGAGTAAGATGCCTCCACCCCCAAGAAATATGAGAGTTGTCCAAGGTTCCTGCAGTGAAACTCCTTGCATACCTTGTGAATGAACTCAACCACATCTCCATCATTGCTTCCGGTGATGACAAAATCATCAGCATAAACCAAAGCTATGATGATTTTATGTGATTTTCTCCTGATGAATAACGAGGGATCACATGAACTGTTGTGAAAGCCGATGTTTTCAAGAAACGTTTTTAAGCGTCTGTACCATTCTCGAGGGGCTTGTTTTAAGCCGTACAGAGCCCGACGGAGAAGGCACACATGGTCGGGTTTGTTTGGATCACGAAACCCCGGTGGTTGAGCCATGAATACTTCTTCTTGAAAATTTCCGTTCATGGAGGCATTGCAAACATCTAGGTGTTGTAGAGGCCATTTTCTGGAGGTTGAGATGGCTAATATAGTTCTGATTGTAGCCGATTTGGCCACTGGACTGTAGATAAAATCGAAGTCCCTACCTTCTCGTTGGCTGAACCCCTTGGCCACCAGACGATCCTTGTGGCGTTCAATACTTCCATCTGAGTTCTGTTTCAGTCTGAAGATCAACCTACAACCGACGACGTGTTGATTTCTTCTTGGAGGAACAAGAACCCACGTTTGATTTGTGTGTAGTGCAGACATTTCCTCCCTCATTGCTTGGGCCCAATTTGTATTTGTTAAGGCCTCCCTGACAGATTTAGGTTCGGATGTTCCACCACACGCTAACAGTGCCTTTGGTGTCATTGGATGTGGGCTTGTCCGAATAGCCAGATCCGTAGACCCAACTATTTTATCTGATTCCTTCTCGGATGTGCCCGTCCCTATTCCCCATTCATAGTCGGACATTTTGACGGGTGGTCGAATAGAGCATCTGGGTCGTCCTTGAGTGACACACGATCTGTTCTTGGATGCCGTTGCAGCCATATCGTTGTCGGAATGTGCAATATCGTCGTCAGGTGCGAGATCATGGTGTGAAGATCGTGGTACAGGGTTGTCGTCAGAGGTACTTGATGGAGGGTAGTGCTCTTGCCAGTTCGCGTGCCACAGGAGATCGTTGTGGGAGACGCCATCTCGTTTATCATGCGATCGTGGTGTGAGGCCGACAGAGAAACGTCTGGTTCTTTATTTGATTCCTGACCATACTGTTCTACTGCCGTGCTGGGCTCTCCTGCTGCTCTTGTACTGGATGGCAGATTTTCTACTATTCTTCCTAGAGATTCGAATTCCCTATTTGAATTGTTTTCCATGTTCAAGTCATTTGGCAGCTTCTCACTGTGTGCAAATGGAAATGTTTCTTCATCAAATATGGCATGTCGTGACACTACAACCTTTCCACTGTTTAGACTCAAACATATGCATCCTTTGTACTCTTGTGCGTATCCCACAAAGCACGACGGATCAGACGTGTCTTCCAATTTGCTTTTGCTGGAACGGAGTGACAGCGGGTAGCATCTGCATCCAAACATTTTGAGTATTGAATAGTCAGGAGACTGATCGATCAACATTTGGAATGGTGATTTTCCTTCTAGAACTGATGTCGGTAGTCTGTTTGCAACAAATGCAGCATTGATAAATACATTGGTCCAATATTTGTGAGGTACCTTCGAACTATTTAGAAAACACCTTCCCATGCTCACGATGTGCTGATGTTTGCGTTCAGCAATACCGTTCTGCTCCGGTGTATGTGGGCAGGAGACTCTTTTGGAAATGCCTTTTGATGTAATAAATTCGTTAAATCTATTGTTTAAGAATTCCCCTCCTCCATCACACTGTATTTCAGTTACCTTAAACTGAAGAAGATTTTCAATTCGTTTGACCCAAGCAATAAATTGATTAAAGCAATCCGACTTAAATGTTAAAGGAAGAACCCAACAATACCGAGAAAAGTCATCTATTACAGACAAATAAAAAGAAAACCCATCACTCGACCTCACCAGGGCAGGTCCCCATAAATCAAGATGGAGAAGTGCAAGTGGTCTGGTCGCTGTGAATGTGCGATCATTAAACGGAAGTCTCCTTCCTTTGTTGGATGCACATGTAGAACAAAATTGAGTTTTCATAGAACCATGAACGAGAACAGACTTGAGAACAGAACTGAGAATATTTGAGGATGGACGACCTAGTCGGTCATGCCAAGTTTGTGAGCTTGTACGTACACCGGAGAACGCCTTTCCTGTTTGAGCACTTTGTTCCGGTAGATGGTACAAGCCTCGCACATTAGGCCCACGAGCGATCGTCTTCCCTGTACCCTTCTCCTTCAAAATGAAACCATGTTCATCGATGATAATATAAGCGTTAAGATCGGAGGCCATACACTTTATTGATAATAACTTCCGGCAGATACCCGGTAAGTGTAATGTATTCGGAAGATTTACACTACCGTTTGTGGTCGGAATGATAGCATTTCCTGTATTAGCAATAAGTAGAGAAGACCCATTTCCCACAAGAATAGAGTCCATACCGTTGTAGGGTCTAGAGTGCGACAGATTGGATGACGATGGCGTCATGTAATGCGTCGCGCCGGAGTCAAGACACCACGATTCCCCAGCAATAGAGTTTGATCCAGTACCACTTGAGGTTTCTCCTGGTCATGAAATAGACAGATTTTCCACTCCACTTGCGACTCCATCGACTACATACGCATGGTAATTTCTCTCAGGGAAAGCCCTTGAAAAATGCCCATGTTTGGCACATATTTGGCATGGTCCGGAAAAGGTCAGCCCTGCTGGTGTTGGCAGTAGTGGTGGGTTTACTCCTCTGTTTGATGTGATGTTATTTTTGTCCTCAGTCCTGCGATTTTCAGTCCCTTCCTGATTCCGATTTTTATTTCGATTTTCAGAATTTCTTCCAGATTTCGATTTCTTCTCCCCATTTTTCTTTCCACGATTTTTGCGATCATCTCCACTTTCTTTAGTAGAATAAAGTGCTGCGCGCTGGAGTTTCTGGCGGTTGATGTCGATGTATGAGGTCCTCTTCCCTTATGAGCAGTGTGATGAGTTCATCAAATACAATGTCATTCGTCATCTGCAGTGTAGATTGGATTCTGATGAAGTTGTAGTGCAAGACCATCTAATGTGTATCCCACTAGTTCCTCGTCTGGAACAGGAGCTCCCGCAGTTGCCAGCGTGTCCGCAGTCGTGCGCATGCTGACCAGACAGTCAATCATGGACGTCGTGGGTGCTTTCTTTGCAGTTCAGAGCTTATTTCTTAGGCTCTTGACGTGTATTACACACAGCGGCGAGAGAAATTTTTCCAGGCGATCCCACACCTCTTTAGCCGTTTTACAAGATACAATCATCTGCTGAACCGCGGTTGACACTGTGAATTTAATCCAGGTCATCACCAGACGGTCAGCTCTCCTCCATTCTTCATACTCTTGGTTTCCATCTTCTTCAGACGACGCCATCGTTGGTGGGTCATCAGTGACCACTTGTGTGAGGTCGTGAAGATCAAGCACAATCTCGAACTGCGATTTCCAGCAAGTGAAGTCAAGCTTATCCATGGGAGTGCGAAATACAGAGTTGATATTGTATTTCATGGGTAGTTTGGATTTTGCTTTTGAGGACTCCATTGTTAGGATTGAACCAGAGGTTGGAATAGCATTCTCTTCTTTGGAGGCAGCGAAAGTGTCCATTAGATCAAGGTTTGATGCTTTGGAAAGCTCTGATACCATGTAAGATTAGAGAATGAGAGGTAGGAGAACGAAGACAGTAGATGGCAAAATAAGCCAGAGGATAGGTTGTATTGATAAATCAGATTGAATAAATATCTATATGAGTAGTTGTATTTATACTACTCTTATGAGTGAACTAATGTTATGACCCTTATATTATATTTATTCCAACAGTAACAAACAAGTGCTTCATTAATGATTAGCATTTAAAAGTGAGTAAGTGTTGAAGTTAGGAAAGGGATCACATGGTCACAAATGGTCCTTCCCAAGACGAAAGGGAATCTAGGGGTTAGAGACTTTCCTATTATCATCACTTCAACCAACATTAAAAGAACCTCAAAGTACTAGGATAATTAAAAGTGATTCTATTTTAGTAAAATAGATTCAAGATACGGATATTAAGGAGAAGACACTTGAAGATATTTAAATCAGGCTTATTGTAGAATGACATTTTTGAAAAGCTTTTATCTCAAAAAAGAATCTAGTGGATTAATGTTTATATTGTAGAGTCAATAATACGATTGTTTGAAATGGTCGAAAGTATTAGAGATCATATAGAATTCAAAAAGACGTGTTAGTCAAAGGAATGTAGTTGAAGATGTCAACAAAATTCTTTATTCTCATGTAGAGGATGAAATAAGATCACCTAAACGTTCAAGATATTGAGAAGCTGAAAAATGCAAGTACCTTATGCTTGCCTATTATGCAATCTGAAAGAAGAATCTAGAAGTCATCTCTTATTTAACTGTTTTTATTCCAGGTCTTTTTTAATTCCGTTAGTTGAGTACCTGAATTTCGTCTTTTAAAAAATAATGAATATTTCAGTTTTCACCCAATCTAGTTCAGATATTAGATTGAAGGATCTTACAGAGGCTACGCAAAAATTCACACATCACTCTCTCTTAGGGGCTACTATAGAATGTTATTAGGTGTTTGTCGTGACATATATAAAAAAAAAATGAAAGATACAAATAGCACGTTAGTAGATCTTCTGAGATAATCATTAAAAAGATCATTAAAGACATCATTTTTTTTTTTGATCCGAAATGTTATAATAAGAGCTGTTGTCTTTTTGAAACTTCTACGATAGTAGTATGAGAGATCAATCTCTCGAGACAAATAACTAGACAACGTATTTAATTATTTTATAACTAGACAAATAGCTAATGAGAAAAAGTCAATTGACTTCTTGGTCATTTTTTTTACTTTTATTTGTATTCTCTATTTTGTAATTTAAAAATTACTTTTATTTTAATGAAATTTAATTACTTTCAAAAAAAAAAAATTTAAGTTTAAATAATGACAAGCAACATGCATATGAAGTAGGAAGAACACGATAATTGATAGCGATAGATTAGAGCATCAAATATAGATAAATTAGCCTTATTTAACCACACCTCAAGCTGGCTGCGACGGCCCACGGATTTACAGAATCGCGCACCTGAGGCCATCGCGAGTGTAGGGGACGGCAGCGATAGGGGACTGGACTGTGCCCTATTTAATTAAGTAGGAAAACACCTTAATATTGGAACTAGTAACTTTGGCAGCAAAAGATACAGAAAAGCACTGTAAACTTTAATTAATCATAGAAGTAGAGATCAGATGGTAACAAACAAGTTTTTCATTAACAATTAGCATTTACAAGGGAGTGAGTGTTGAAGTTTAAATATTGACAAGCAGCAGGCATATGAAGTAGGAAGAACATGATAATTGATAACAACAACAACAACAAACGAAGCAGTGTTCTGAATTTGAAAAAATAAAATGAAATTGGGTTTTAAATTATTTATGAAAAAAAGGATTCGACGACTTTAAATTCATCATCACTTTCTGATTCCTTTTTCTTCACCTTCTTCGTCTTTTTCTTCTTCGAAAAATTGGGATCACTCTTCGACGACTTCCTCATCCTTTTCTTGGAATTCCAAGTGCCTTCATCTTAAGAATTTGAAAGAGAAAAAAAACAAACCAAATTAACAAGCGGAAAAGAAGAATAAAAAAAACGGTTTTTTTATCGGAAGACCTGAAGAAGCAGTGGAGTTGTATTCCACTGCGTCATCGTCGACGATAAAATCAGATAAATCATCACTATCTTCCAACTGTTCCGAACGATCTGACTCTGTTTCATGGATATCTTCACCACTGCCATGGGGGAAAAAACAAACTTTGTCAACCAATCGATCATTGAATTGGGGAGACAAAGAGTATAGAAACACACATTTCTTCTTCGTGTGGATTGGCGGGAATGTAGCCAACGAGATGTATGGCAATAGAACCTCTTACATAGAACACCACCGCCTCCTTTTCCTGAAATTCCAAATCCAACGAAATCGAATCTTGACGATTAGGAACAAGAGAGCAAACGATCACCGGCTTTCTACTACCCACGCGGCATTCAAGAATACTCCTCTCGCTAGTTTTCGAATAGTTTGTTTTTGCAAGAGTCGCCTGAGTGATGCGGAGTCGTTGCCTCGCCCCACCAATTGCGCCAGTGGATTCATTATAGACGAGCGTGTAAGGTTTACCTGCATTCACCTTGGTGCCTAGATCAAATACTCAGATTTCAGACAATGAACAAAAACAGCTCCTAAAAATACCAAAAAATCATACCCCAAAATGCCATGTCTAATCGATCTCGGCAAAACGCTGCAACTGCGGTGATCCGTCGAATACCAAGAACACGCAAATAAAAATTTACGAAACCCTAAGTTAACCGCCGCAAAAATATAAATATATAGTACGGGAAATCGGGTCGGTTAAAAAATACTTAAATCGTTAAATTTGTATAATTGACGTGTCTTCTAATAATCTAATATATTTTTTTTTGATATAAGACCAATTTTATTAAATGAAAATAAAGTTCTACAAAACAGCTGAATTTAAGCAAGTTAGATTAATTTCCATTTGGAATTGCCGGTCTCGAATTGGCCCATGGCCATCGTAGGGGATGTTTCTGCGCTTCCATGGTGGATCTAACCGATCCGAAGTAAAGAGGATGTCAATCTGGCTAACCACCTCTAATGGTCTCGACTTGCCCTCACGAAATCGCATGTCCCGTTCGGACCAAATGTTCCAATTCCTTCAGTTATATCGCCAATTGTCGTCGGTCATGTATAGGGTGTTAAATAAAGCTCAGCTCGTTAAACTCGAGCTCGTGAGCCCAACGAGTCGAGCCCGAGCCTAAAGCTCAAACTCGTTAAGCTCGGTGGACTCGGTAAAAAAAATATAAAAATAAAAAATATATATTATATTTGAAAAGAATGGGGATATAGATTATATGATAAAGTACTTGTTTATGAGAGAGATTGTGAGATTGATACTCTAGTTTTCCAAAATATTTATTTTAACCTGTAATTTCAGGTTAAGCTCGAGCCCGAACTTTGGCAAATCATTAACGAGCCGAGCCCGAACCTGGATAACTTCTTAACGAGCAGAGCCCGGCTCAATAAGTCAAAGCTCGGCTCGTTTGACACCTTAGGGTTAGTCATGTAGGAGGACAAGACAAGTTTAAGATTCTCTAAAGAGCATCACCCGGCCCGCAAGCCTAACGAACTGTAGTAGGCTGGATTTTGCGAAAGGACAATTAAAGAATAAGTGATCCGACGATTCGTCCTCTGCTGAGCATAAAGTGCAAGTGTTGGGACATTCAATTTTTCACAACATAAGCCTATCAAAGGTATGTAATCGATTTCAACGCAGACGCTCCATACTCCTCTCGCTAGAGCATTTTTTGGATCTGTTTGTTCGTACAGAATCGTAGATGTTCTTGTTCGAAAGTCTGGAGCCCTTGCTAGTCCAGGTTGATTGGTATTTGTAATCAGTGGCGTATCTAGGATTCCCCGGTAGGGGGCAAGATTCGCCGAAGGCGAAAATTTTTTTTTGTACTAATTAAAAAACCTATACAAATTTTGGCATGACCTATTTATATAATTGATTATAAAAACCTATAAAAAATCAATACATTCATATTCCATAATTAATATTCAATACATTAATTAATATTCAAATTAAAAATAAATACATTCATTTAATTAACAATAAAAATTTCAAATACATTTTACATTACTTCAATGTTCTACGACGAGGACACATATCATTAAATATTTTTAAAATAACTTCGTTGTCTATAGTTTTAAAAATATCTTTTTCGATATATGTTACTAAACAGTCATTTATCAAACTATCACCAAGGCGATTTCTGAGACGAGTTTTAACGATATGCATTGCTGAAAAACTACGTTCAACTGATGCAGTTGCAACTGGCAATCTCAACGCTAATTTGATCAGTAAATAAACCAAAGGATAAACAATATCCATCTTACACTCTACCAATTTCTGTGCTAGACCACCAATACCCACGACATCATCAAAATCTTCATTAGACTGAACATCATGAATGTAATTCTGTAATTGATTATTCAGCATCATAAGTTGTAATGGTGAAAAATCAGCAGGATAGAATGAAGCAAAACGAAGCAACTTCTGTATATTGAAAGCCTCAAAAGAAGAATGTGGATCAAGACAATGGATACACAGTAGTAACTCTGTGTTAGTCTCAGTAAATCGATTATTAAGTTCCTGAATTTGTATATCGATCATATAGAAGAAACGATCAATCTTGTAATAGTGAAGACTTGTAATTTTTTCTATGTTTCTTCTTTTTCGGCCATAAGGTACATATATTTCATCCATTGATGGCACTGTTATATCATTTTTTGCACATAAAGAACAAATATTTGAAAGTAAATCTTCCCATCCATTATCTCGCAAATCTTGAAGTCTTTGCTTCGAAACTGTTACTAATCGCATTGCATTATTTATGTCTTGATCTTTTCTTTGCAATGCTTGAGACAAATCATCTGTAATTGCAAGAATTGCTTCCATCAAATTTAAATAGAAAATGAAATCAAATTGTTTCATGGCATCTAACAATATTTCTGCGGAAGCACTTTGTTCTACAAGCTTGGCATCATCAGAAACAACTTCTAAAACCTCCATCACTGATGAAAACATAAGAATTAAACTGAATATTGTAGCATAATGAGAACCCCATCTTGTGTCTCCAGTTCGCTTTATAGTTGTTTCTTGATTTTTTCCTTGTCCAGTATTTAACTCTTCCATATCCAATGCTTTTGCAATACTATCCGCTTGTTTTTCTCGAAGGACATCTCGACGCTTGCAAGATGCTACAACAATATTAGTTATATTTGCAACTGTATTAAAAAAAGTCACAATCTTTTTATCACTTTTAGCAGCAGCAACAATTGTCAACTATAATTGATGTGCAAAACAATGAACATAAAAAGCAGAATTATTTTCTTTAAGAATCAATGATTTTAAACCATTTATATCACCAGACATATTACTCGCGCCGTCATATCCTTGACCTCGTAGATTGGTAATACTTAAATTATGTTTGCAGAATAAAGCATCAAGAGCCTTTTTTAGAGTCAACGCATTAGTTTCTGGCACATGAACAAGTGTTAAATAACGCTCCATAACATGTCCCTTCTTGTCCACATATCGAATAACCATAGCCATTTGTTCTTTAATTGATATGTCTCTAGATTCATCAATCAATACGGCAAATAAATCATGGTTGAGATCTTTTAGAATAAGTCTTGTAGTTTCAGCACTTGCAATAGCAATCAACTGACTTTGAATGAGTGGAGCTCTCATCAGATTATTTCTAGGAGCAGTGATCATTGCTTGTTTATAATTTTCATCTCTACTTGCAAATACTTCTAACAATTCCAAAAAATTTCCTTTATTTAGAGATTCATTAGATTCGTTATGCCCACAAAAAGGTAATCCTTGATTTAAAAGATAACGAATGGCATCTAATGAGGCTGTCAATCACATACGATAATTGATATCTTCTGATATTGTCTGTTTCTCTAAAATAGGTTCTAACTGATGTTTTGCTTTCCTCATATTCTGATACTTTTCCCATGCCTTATTGTGAGAGCTATCAACAAGCCCAACATGTTCAAGCAATTTATCAGGCTTTTTCCAATTTCGAAATCCAACTGTAACAAAAGTATCTCCGCCTGCCTTATCTCCTTCATATGGTTTAAAAAGGTAGCAACATAAACAAAAAGCTGAATCATCAGAAACTCTATACTCTAACCATGTAGAATATGTATCAAACCAAGAACAGTTAAATCGACGACTAAATTTGCCAAACCAAGTTTGCGGAAATAAGTGTTGTTTTGGTTGACAAGGACCTTTTTGAATGTACTTCCTTCTAATATCATCAATCTCATTGATATTATACATTGACATCTTCTTTCTTAATGCTGGATCAGAAGGAAGATCATCGGAAGCTAATGGTTTAGGAATAATAGATAATCGTTTTCTTTTACTTGTTTCTGGAATATCTTCTTGTGGTTGTGGAGAAGGAGTTGTCTTTTTAAAATATTTTTCCATCTGTAAGACTGTAATTTAAGAAATAAGATTCACCTTAAATCTAATAATACAATCCTACATTCTTAAATCGAACTATAAAATTATATAAGAAATAATGCATAAAATTATAAATCTAACAATTATAAAAATGAAAAAGTAATAGAACCTTGTTACCTTGTTATAGAAGATCTTTTTAAGCTTCCGACAAATGAAATGACAAATCCCTAATTAACACTCAAGCGGAAAGCGTAGTCACTAGTCAACCTAAAAAAATTCAGAAGCATCTGTATAAAAAAAAATAGACATTAACTTAGGGTCTATTGTATTTGTAAGAATGATTATACAGTTTGGTCATTTAATTTTATCTTTTCAGTTTTGACTGAAATAGATGCATTTTAAGTTTTAAAATACTAAAAGATGCATTTTAAGTGGCTTTTGAGAACTATAAAAGAAGAGCTATTTGATTAAAAAATAGATTTTGAAAATTAGTGTGCTGAAATGAATTTATAGTTTATATGTTTCACCAATTTAATTTAATGTTTAAGTGTTTTTATATATAAAATTATGTATGAAATAAAAACATGCGTTGAAGATCTGAAATGAGATGATTTCTCATCATTCAAAACAACATGGAAACTGCATCAAAAAACAGCATGGGAACTCTCAAGGGAAAAACACTTCTTTGATAATGTGAGAAAATGGTTTTCACAAATTATTTCTATGATTATGGAGGATTAGGTGGTAAAACTATATACCAAAGACTCACTTAGTAGTTTGCCACTTTATTATTTGATCTCCATTTGATGATGAAGAAGAAGAAACAGCAAAATGGAAAAAGATCAAAACTCAAAAGACAATGCCAACAGAAAAATGGAAAAGAAAATGTACACAAATAAAAACTCAGCCACACATAGGATCACAAGACAATGACAAATTGAGACTTTCATAATAATATTTTGCATTTTGTTTCTCAAAGTTTTCTATGCACACACACCTTCGATTCCTGAGACTCTGAGAGAAACCTTATTTGATTTCTGGATTCTTTCCAAACTCTCTCTAGATTCCTCCTCTGTAGCTTTCAAACAGTCACACTGATCCTAAATCAAGAATAAGAAAAAATACAGATCGTTAGAAATAAATTAAACATTTCTACAAGATGAGAAGACAGAAAGAGACGAGCCTTGGTTAAGAAAAGGGGCAAGAACCAGATAATAAGACGAAATCATCATCTCACAGAAAAGAATGACAGAAACCCAATACAGAGATACAAGCACAGTGTAAAAGATCGAGTCAGAAAAAAAAAATCAAGAAACGAGTTTTAGAGAGAAGCAGCTGCAGAGCTAAACCAACAACAATACAGCAAACAATATCCAAAAAAATAAATCACCGGAAACCCAAAGAAGAACGAAACGATAAAATCCACCGATAAACGAACGGGAATTTGATTGAAATCTGGCATCTTATACTGTTATTGATTGGTGATCAACTGTCAAATGCCAGGTACCAACTGTAATCGATTTTCCAATGCATAACAATTCTTGGGAAGTCTTTAGATCTTCACCTAGGTTGTTGAGGGCAGACCGCAGACAGACACAGTCACACACGCACTGACGCACACCAATTTGATCCCGCCTGAAGAATGAAGATGGTAGATAGTTAATAGTTTGGGGGTATGTTATCGATCTTGGACTCCTTGTGTACTAGAAAACAACTTATATAGAAAGCAACGGAGGGAGAAATCGTGAGGTGGATGGGTCATGCGAGTTGGGAGGAGGAGAGATTGGGGAAGAAATTGGAGGAGGAGACGATAGTATTGGGGAAGAAGATTGGGGGAAAGAAATTTATATAATATATAAATATTGTGAAATTTATATATTAACCCTTAAAAATATTAATATATTGTGAAAATTATACTAAACCCCCTATAAAAAATTTAATTACATATAGGTCCTCCAAAAATTTCCAAATTTTAGGGGGGGCAATTGCCCTCCCTTGCCCCCCCGGATACGCCCCTGTTTGTAATCACAACTTATACATTTCAAAGTCAAATCATTCGATTTTACAATAGATGCACAAATCGGAGAACACGTTGGGCCCAATTCCACTTCCTGTAACAATCTGCACCTCACATAGCGGTCCCTAATCCAGAAACCCCAGATTGATCGAGGAGAAGTCCAAATTCTAATGGCCCTCTTGGTCGTCGCCATAATATGCATCAATTGCAAGTCCTTGAGCCCCAGTCTACCCTCCAGCTTCGACTTGGCCATAATTAGTTTCTAACAAATTAAATCCCCTTTCGTTCATCCCACAAAAAGCCATAGACGATTTTTTTTGTTGCATCTAGAACATTTTGGGGGAAGAGGAGACCCTGAAACTAGTAGTTCAGACGCACATAGAGGACCCATTGTGCTAATTGGAGGTCTGTATGGCAGGTGCTTAGTCTTCCACCTTGTGAGGTAAGCATTCATCTGATCAAGAAGAACAGAGGAATCTGAGAAGTGGAGTTCCATGTCTACAAGTGGAAGACCTAGGTGCTTAATCGGAAGGAGCTTTGGAGGGAATCCTAGTTTGGACGCAAGCTCTGTCTGGTTGTGTACTGAGATTGAAAAATATATTGCACTTTTATCTTGGTTGATGCATGGTAAGCCCGGAGAATGCTGAAAAATTATGTATGATTGAGTTTATCTTTGCCAGTGACTTTTTGTTTGCTTTGGTAAAGCAAATGAGACCATCAGTGAATTGACGCCACCCATTATATAATTGTCCGATTCTTTCATCTCAGCCTCCTAAAATATTTGAGTTAGTGTTTCCATGACCATGATGAAAATATTGGGAGAGAGAGGGCCACCCTGTCGGAGACCCCTGTCTGAATAGAACTATTCAGTCGGTTGTCCTTCGACGAGGATAGAATAGTTTGGAGTAGCGATGCAATCCATCAACATCCGAATAAATGGTCTAGCAAATCCCATTCCATGTAAAGTATTTATAATTCCACCCCAATCGACTGAATTGAAAGTCTTCTTCAAGTTGACACAAATACAAACTCGTCGGCCAATGCCCTTCTGTTGGTAGCCTCTGAGCAATTCCTCCACTAGGGTGGAATTATCAGAAATATTACGTCCCATGATGAATGTTGATTGGTTGAGCGGGTTATTGATCAAGTCAAACTAACACCTTCTATCAAATCAAGAATGTTAACAGTTTCGTACACCTACGAAACTCGGAATGAGGGATATCCAGTCAATAAGCCACCTATGTTCACAGGAAAAAATTATGCGTTTCGGAAAATCTAATATAAGATGCTTTCTAAGATCTCTACCATAAGGGGTACGGTGTGGGAAGTTATAGAAAGAAAGTACACATACACTACATTGAATGGGAAGCCTCTAAGACGAAGGAAGAAAGACTTAACAACATAGCCATGAATAAGTCTATCCATCACATTTGGAAATAGAGTTCACTGACATCAACAGTCATAACACAACCCATCACATTTGGAAAACCTTGTAACTTTCCACGATAGTACGTCTCATATCAAGGAAAATAGAGTCATACGGTCTCAAGCTCAGCTTGAGAACTTTCTGATGAAAAAGGATGAGAACATAATTGAGATGAATACAAGGTTCGTGTGTATCTTAAATGATCTTGTTGGACTTGGAGAGCCAATTTCTCAAGTAAATCAGATCAGAAAGATATTACGAACTCTTCCGGATAAATACTACTCCAAGAGAAATATAATTCTGGAAGCCCACGATCTTCAAAAACTATATGTTGAAGAGTTATGTGGTAACCTAATGACATATGAGTAGAGATTGTCAGGGAAGAAGGAAGTATCATTAAAGACATCAGTCTCAAAGAAACACATAAAATCCTACCTTTTCCTACACCTTCACCTATACCAAACTACTAATAAGAGTTTGAAGAAGAAGAACTTTCTGAGGATGAGATCGCCTTCATTTCCCAGAAGGTTCAAGGTTTCATCAAAAGAAAAATGAACTCCAAACTCTATCAGCAAAACAAACCTAGAACCATAGATCCAGAAGAAGGTATGAAAGGGAATCAAACTCCTCGGCAAAATCAATAAAACCTATCTGCTTCAACTACGACAAGCCAGGTCACATCAAACCCAACTGTTTTATTGTTTAGTGATTTAGAGTATGATACAACACCCAAAATACAAAAACCCCAATATTTAATAGGTAAGAAGATTTGTATTTTAAGTGCTCTAGCTATATTTAATAAGTCTCTGTGCTTCCTTTCAACTTTACTGTTTTGTTGAGAATAAAGATAAGAAAATTGATGAATCATTCCATGATCATCTAGTATTTTTTTAAATTTAATTAAAGAAAATTTCATTCCATTATCACTTTTTACTGCTTTGATATCTTAATTAAATTGAGTTTTAACCATTTTAATAAAATTACAAATAATATCATAAACTTATGATTTCTTATTCATTAAATAAATTCATGTTGTTCTACTCTTATCTTGTATGGGAAAAATGAGTTGTTATCATGTATGGGAATTGATTTTTTTTCTCAAATATCCACATCAATAAGATCAAAAATATCTATACTTACATAAGAACTTTTAAGATAAGACAATTTTTGCTGCTTTGATAATGGACATATATTGCAAAGAGATATTAATTCTTTGTGTTGCAAATTCTATTTTATTACAAGAATTAATCGAAAGCATTCTGAGCTTATTATAGGAAGAGTGACCAGTGGCGTATCTAGGATTCCCTGGCAGAGGCGGCAAGATTCGTCGAAGGCAGGGGAAAAAAATTGTACTAATTAAAAAATAAAATTTTGGCATGACCTATTCATAATATCGATTATAAAATCCTATAAAAATTCAATATATTCATTCTATACAAAATACAATAATTAATATTCAATATATTAATTAATATTCAATATATTAATTAATATTCAAATTAAAAATAAACAAATTCATTTAATTAACAATAAAAATTTCAAATACATTAAATATTACTTCAATTTCTTACGACGATGACACATAATATCATTAAATATTTTTAATATGACTTCGTTGTCTATATTCTCGTTTATAAAACAATCATTTATCAAACTATCACCAAATTTATATATTAAATATTTTAATATATTAAATATTGGGAGAGGGGAAGAGAATATTTTGATGTACACAACTTTTAAGATAGGCACTGTGCACATCTTGTTTAATAAAACCTTATTAATATTTACTGATACATTCTACTAGCTATTTAAAAATCTATTTATACCTATAGCTATTACCTACAAAACCTATCTATACCTTTTAACCTATGCATGTATTGTCTTTTCACGACTTTTCTATTTAATTCTACCCAAACTATATTCATAAGAACCATAACAACCATTTTCTTCCCCTACACTTCTCCAATCACACTTCATAAGAACCTTCATCTTCTCCAATCACCTTCATCTTCTTCAATCACCCTCTCAGTCACCTTCATCTTCTTCAGTCTCCTTCTCAATCACTTTCAAACTGCAGGAACCATCTCTTAATCACTGTCTTCTTTTCCCCCATTTTTAAACCTTCTCTTGGAACTGCACCTTCGAACTTCAGGAATCTCTTTGTTTTACTCCTTCATTCTCAATCACCCTCAGACTAACGAAATCCTACCTGCCAAATTTTTTTATTTAAATCTCTGACAATACCTATCGTCCCCATTTAGTTTCTGCAGAAAGGTATTTACCTATTACTAATACCTGAAAAACACTAATACCTATCTAATTAATCTGGAAAAAATGCAGATCACGATATCAGATTCAAAGATGTTCTGTGCGTATGGTGCACACCTGATTCAAATTGTATATTAAATATAGTGAAATTTATATATTAATCCTTGAAAAATATTAATATATTATGAAAATTACATTTAACCTCCTATAAAAAAATTATTACGTACATATAGTCATTTTTTTCCAAATTTCAGGGGGGCAATTGCCCTCCCCCCTTGTCTCCCATGGCTACGCCACTGAGAGTGACCCATCCTAGCATACCAGAGCCTGATATCTTGAAAGCCACAAGCAAAAGACTCTTTGTCATCAAAGAGATGTATTCCATTGTATGCATTAATTACCCTGTCCAATCAGAGCTCTGGTTGTTGGATCCTGAAATTGACTGATATTTGTTCAAGAAAATCCAAATATCCATCAATTAATCTATATAATGAAATTAAACTCATGGTAAAATCAGGAATATAATAAATATTTTTAAAAGTAATGGTGGGAGATATTATAATATCGCCAACCTGTTGGATTACAAAAATCCCCCCATTAGGTATAATTACCTTCAATTTTTTAGGAGATCTTAAATTTATAAAAAAACTGATGATGTTCTCACTCTTTGGGAAGCACCAATATCACATATTCATTCAGTAAAATATTTTGAAGTAGCATAACAACTTAAATTTGATTTAACTAAAATAAGTTCCATACCATAATTTTTATTGAAAAAATCCTTCAGAACTTTGTATTCCTTATTAGATATGGAATGAGAACTAAATCACTACAAAAAACCTGCGTAGTTCTGGCGGCAAATGCTGACGGTTAGGCCGCCAGCTATTTTTCTCCCGACTGTTGATGGTTTTTGGATGCCAGCGGCTAAGCCGCCAGCTCACTTCTTCTCGACCGTTGGGGAAATTGGAGTTGGCGGCTAGGCCGCTAGCATTTTAAAAAAATATGGCACTGGCGGCTTGGCCGTCAGCTCGATCATTTCTCTCATTTACGTGGGAAAATTATACCAGCGGACAAGTATAGCCAGCCGACAGTCTGGCCGCCGGTCCTATCTGCCGGCGGCCAGGCCACCGGGAGGTGGCCGTCAGATCTACGCTGGTTTTTTGTAGTGAATATACGTGGAAAGAAGCATGCAGCTTGAGCTTGATCCAGCTTTTGTTTTTTGAACCTGACTTCAAAATCTTTCTTCTTTTCTGGATAACCTGTTAAATGATAACAAGCATCTTTTGTGTGACCAAAAAATCAACAGTGGTCACTGGTCACATATGTTATTCAAATTAATTAACTTTATTCCTTTCTTGCTAAATTTATATTTTTCAGAATTGTATGGTTCATTTCTGAATCCAGAGGCTTTCTTAGCATACATAGCAGTATCCATCATTATATTTTCTGAGACAAACTTCTTAACACTGCAGCCTCTTTGCTAGTTTCTCATTAGTTATCACAGTAGAGTCCATTGATGGAATCTCTTTTCCTCCAGAAAAAATTTGACATCTAACATTCATATATTCCTCATTTAAACTAAGAAGAAACTTATTGACCACCTTATCTTGCTCAAGTTCTTTCCAAATTTGAATAGCTTCACACTTGCAAATACCACAAGTGCATTTTTTTTCTTTTTGCTAATATCATTCAAATCATCCCATATGGCGTTTGACCACCTTATCTTGCTAATTTTTTCTTTTCTTCAACTTAATATAATAATCACTCACTGTCATATATATTTTCTTGAAACCTCAAAGGAGTTTGACCCTAGCTATATCAAACCTTGAGCATTTTCCAAGCTTCCTCGGCACTATTAGCAGACCTAATTGATGTTGCGATATTCCGCTCACACCCATTGTTTATCCAGGAAAAAACCACCCCATTAACGGTCTCTCATGCCTCGAATTCATCTAGCTGAATTCTCATCTGAGGGGGTTTGGTGATTTTGCTGTTGAGATAAAAGTCTGCTTTCGTCTGATAGCAAGAAATAGTGGCATGCATGTCATTGGACCAAGTGGAGTAATTTGCTTGACCTTTAAACAATTCATTCACAATTTTTATACTAGGATTATCACTACGTACTATGTAAATAATAAGGAGATGACCTGGTCGTGAAAGAGGATTCTAGATCGAATGGTTTCTTGACCTTCGCAGATGTGGGAATTCCAGATCGTCGGTTCTCTCCGTCGAATCCGAAGTCTCCCGCTCACCCTCCATGAATAGAAATTGACGGGAAGGAAATGAACAGAACAATCACAAGCGTGCGTTCCCAATAATTAGGAACCCACTGATACCATATAAAATCAATTTGCTCTGAATTCACATTAAACGAGGCTAATTGGAAGCTAAGATTGTTGCTGCCGTACGTGAGTGAGAAGAGAAAGGGGTAGAATGAATGTAACAATCTGTTTCTGTAAAGAAAATTAACTTGTGTATATTTTATATACAGAACGCTTCTGCTGCAAACTCGGAAATGCGCACTATCTGCGAACTCAATCTCCACCGTCCAATTCTTGAGTTTGAATGCTGACCCTTCGTATGACATGCAAGCTTTGATTGGGAGTTTATGACACACCAGCAGAGGATGTACATAGAACATCCTATAGACCGATGGATGGAAGGAGGAGGTGATTGTGCAAATCCCGATCTATTATTCCTATTCTGAAACCCTCATTTTCAACACGCATTCATCTCTCAATTTTGAACATCCTCCAACGGCGATTTCTTCCCAGCGACGATTTCTTTCCCATCAGTTACCGCACATCATCTCCAAGATTACCATGTCGAACCCAAGTGGCGAGCGTAACGGGAAGCCACCTGCCAGGTCGCAATCATCAACTATTCGGTATGTATCCTGATTGAATATTTCCTTGTTCGATTTTCCGATGGTTTTGGTGTGTTGTGTGGTTGGATTTTCATCGGTCTTCCCCTCTGTTTCTACACTTAGTTGGTCAGTTATTCTTCCCCACTCGATCTGGCCATCGTATTATGCCTATTTGAACCCCAGGAAATCAGAAATGACCCGACCTGGATGAGGAAACCAGTTTTGCTTTCACGATCTGTGGTGTCACTGTATTACCAGCCGAGTCATCACTAAAACTACAGAGATCAAATGAGTATGTCCAAGATATAGTAACTCCTAGCACTTATGAATCTGATAAGAAACGAAGGACTCTCTTCATAGCTTGCCAATCGAACGGTTTTCGACTGGGCATGTACTATGATAGCTTATTCACACCGAACGAAATGTCAGGATCATAGTATTTGAGACACCAAGGAGATAAGAGGGTGGGATGAAGCGAGTAAGCAGTGCTGCAGTGCCGGAATCTGTCTTCAATCCAGTGAACTATGATAGATACTTGCTTGAATTCAGAGAACAAGGGGTTTCAAGGTGTTGGAAACCTTAGTGGGTGTGATGGATTTTGAGTAGAATGGTCACAAATTTCCATTCTGTCTTCATTGTATAGCAAGGTCTATACACACACACACACACTTAAAGCCCAATACACACACACACATAAAAATAGCTAACGTAAGAAAGAGGGCATTCCCATTGCCCCTTATTCTATATATGAGTTCTCCTAGTTCTGTGAATTAAGTAGGTTTGCCGCAGAAGTGGAGCATTCTACCAATTTAAGTATTGTAAATTTGCAACTCCTCTGTTGTGTTGTCCCCTAAACTCTCCCATGTAAATTTGCAGACTGAATGTGGCATGTTGTTGTCGTTTTATTCAATACTATTTTATTCGTTCTTGACTATTTTATTTGCCTGTTTGTTGTGTAATACTATGTAAATACTCTGTTTTAATGTTTTATTGTATAATTTTGGTTTAATTGATTTATGTTAACAGTTCTTTATTCAAGAAAATGACTCATAAACGAAGAGCGTCAGTGGCTAGCACCCACGCACCTAGTAAGTTAATTGATAAAATATTTGTTCCCATAAGCCAAGGGGACCATTGACATCTTCTCATCGTGAATTTTAATGGTAACACAATGACACACTACAATTCAAGAAAGAATCAAGGCAAACACTATCGGGAATTTCTTCGAGTGGTAAAGCTTGAAATCCCAAATTTTAAAATTGTTTAGTATTATTGTGCTTGTTTGGCACACACAAGTTGAAACAATCCATAATATGCCGGCCGGGTGGATGAATGCTTACCTAGCTTACATTACGCTTTGACAAATTCAATGAAAAAGAATGGCAGATCTAGCTAGAGGATTATTGAACCGTGTTTCCCACAGGTAAAATGCAAAGATAGTTGGGGTTCTCGAATATTTATTGTGTTCTTGTGAATATTTATTGTGTTCGTGTTATTTGAATTGTTGTGTGATATGTTGAAAAATAATTTTTGAGTCAATGCAAAGTACATATATGCATTATGTACTATGCACTATGTACTATGCATTATGCACTATGTACTATGCATTATGCACTATGCACTATGTACTATGTAATACGAACTATACACTACATACTATGCACTATTTACTATGCACTATGTACTATGCAATATGAACTATGCACTACATAATATGCACTATGAACTCTGCGTACATATGCACCATGTATAATGAAAATGGAACTATGTACTGTATGCCGACGAATATGCACTGTGCACTGCATTGCACGGTCAGTGCATTATTTTCCACGATCAGATGAATGTGCAGTGTGTACTATGACTGATGGACAGTGCACAGTGCACTATGTACTGTGGAATGTGAAAGAGATAAAAGAAAAATATTGCAAATAATGCAAACCCAACCCAACATGATAATTACTTATTGAGTACTAAATAGAGAAGGAAAAATATTACAAAAGACAGCTTGCCAGAAATGGGGGGGAGATTCGATGGCCATTTTGTGTAATAGTGGAGGTTAAGAAATAGATGGTTAAGAAATCGTGAGAAAAAAGAGAAGGTGAGGAATGGGAGGAATTGAGGGTTTAAGGAAGGGGAGGAAACGTGAGGGAGAGTAAAGGATAAAAGGAAAAGAGAATAGTAGGTGAGGAAAGTAAGTGTGAAAAGTAAAGTGGAAAATCCATTGGATAAAAGGATGTTGGTAGTGAATGGTGACAAAAAAGAGAATATGCATGGGGATTTTCACCACAAATTATTAAAATAATGAATTAAATTAGTAACTGTTGGATGTAGATGTAGGACTCAGACCAAAAGTTCTCACGAGGTTCTCACGGATCAGGTTCTCACGAGGTTCTCACGGATCAGGTTCTCACCTGAAGCTCAGATACATTTTATATAATGTATTATAAGTATTTATATTATAATTATCTTTTACAACAATTCTCTTTGTCAAATGACTAATTTCGTTGTTGAGATTCATCTTTGTTGGTTCTGGACTGATGATGGGTTTAAGTCTCCTGTAGAATATATAAAGAGTCCTCCAATTCTTTTTTATTATATGTTAGTCCAAAATAATACGCATTAAGATTATATTGTATTATAATCTGATTTGATTAATAATAATTATTATTGTAGATAAACAATGTCTTATAGCTGTCTCGGTCGGATTATTTCATACACATCCGTTCCCGTGCCACGAAATGGATTACTCATAACGACCTACCAAGATCGACGAGATAATGGATCAAGGTCCAGGCCTAGGTCCAGGTCAGTCAGCCCAATTAAAGTGTCTTATATATTTGATGTGTATATATATATATTTTTTTTTGAAAGCTATTTGATGTATATATACGTACGTATCCCAAATAATATTATCACATGGAGTGAAATTAAAGTGTAATTCTTTATAACATCGTGGGTTACCGGAATCTGCAAAAGAGAAAGCAAAACATGAGGCAGCCAAAGATTAGAAGCTTTGGATGATTTTATAAATGAGTCGGTGATGGCATCACAGTGATCGGCGATGAAAAGAGAATCGGTTCATCCATCCATATCCATCCGTCGAAGCACCAGGTTAATTTCCGGTTCCAGTTATAATAACATATATATATATGTCTCCGGTGGGTCTTCCTCCAGGTTTCCGGTTCCATCCCACTGACGAAGAGCTTGTCCACTATTACCTGAAGAGAAAGATCCATGGATTGAAGATCGAACTCGATATAATTCCCGAAGTTGATCTCTACAAATGCGAGCCATGGGAACTCTCAGGTAAGTACATCGATCATATATAATTAATTAATTCATGCATAATTCTTCTTCGATCTTAATTAATTACATCTCCGATCATCTATTCCTATCTATGTCGACGTCCATCCAGACAAGTCCTTCCTACCCAGTAAAGACCCTGAATGGTATTTCTTTGGCCCAAGAGACCGGAAATATCCCAATGGCTTTAGAACCAATCGTGCAACGCGAGCCGGATACTGGAAATCCACAGGGAAAGACCGACGCGTTAGCAGCCAGAATAGGGTCATCGGAATGAAGAAGACACTGGTTTATTACAGAGGGAGAGCTCCTCAGGGAATAAGAACCGACTGGGTAATGCATGAGTACCGTCTTGATGACAAGGAATGCGAGGACACCATGGGAATCCAGGTAAGTATTTTTTTTTTTTACATTGATATTCTGTATTAATCCAACTTCTGATCTCTAATACCTACCTATAACCTACCTAACTGTACAACCGTATAAGGCAGCTAGCCTCCAGACAAACTACCGACAGGCTACTTTAATTTATCGACACAGATTTCAGACCATATTACACCTGTCTTGCATGTGTCGCTTTCTTAGGTTATATACCTAGCTTGCTGTATGTATCTGTATACCATACACATATGACATACCCTTTTTTAAGCTTTTACCTTTATTCTTCTCCCAAACTATTCTGTATTTTGATTTTTTTTATCCAAATTAAGATCATAATCTCGAAATTATCTGATTTAAATATCTTGATCTTCATATTATCTTATTATAATATCGATCTTGAACACTAAAATAGTAAGCTGTGTTTTCAGGACTCATTTGCATTATGTCGTGTGTTCAAGAAAAATGTGGTTACTCCAAATATTCAACAACTAGAGGATCATAGCAGTCACCCAGACCAGCTGCCTCTGGCAGACCAGCAATTGCCGATCATCGATGTCGGTGCTCAAACCTTGTCACCCAACATGCAACCTGCACAATCACCTTCCTGCGTCGATGAAGAAGATGATTCCTGGATGCAGTTCATCACTGATGATGCATGGTGCTCTGCCGTGTCGACCAACGAACCTGATCTCAGTTTCTCCTTGCATTGATATATACTACCTTTGCGACCTCTATACGTATTAATAATGGCTTTCTCGACCCTTTTTTTTTAAAAGTAGTTTTCTCAAATAACATACCTGTGTTATTATTATTGGTGAATAATGTCATTTTAGTGTGTATATTATTTTTCATTTAATAATGAAAATATTCAGATTTTTATTACAAATAATGGCATACATTGCATGTAAATGGGTTCAGGCCTCGGGTTAGGGCTCCCATTAAGGATTCTATTAGAAATATACTTTCACAAGAATTATAAATATTAGACATATATCCTTATTGTAAATATTAATCTCACATTACTGTAAATATTAATCTCAACCTCTTATTAAATATAACTCTTCACATTAATCCTTTTTAGGGATTCCCATAGAGTTTTAATTCCATATCCAACCATATTTAATTCCATATCTATAATCAATATTAAACACCAATATTAAATCATTATCTTATTAATAATTAATTTATTACTATATTTACCTCAATTACCCATAGTTGTTCATTTATATCTAAGGATTTAAAAATTTCATTCTTTTTTCCTCCTCCTTCGTCTCCATCTATTCATTTTATTTTTATTTTTTGACTCCACTCTCCACACCTTCATTCATTCCCCTGGTAGATCAAGACGTACGTTTACTTCAGAAGGTAACAAATATTCATCGACATCGTGCCGAATTGTTTTATCTAGTTATATATATATTGACAAACAGTTGAATGATGATTTTGTAACATCAAATATGGATCTAATTCAATGCATGAATTGTTTGACGTCGGATAATGAATTTCGTTTTTATGATAAAACAAAGGTATTGAATTTAACGAAATTTTATCATGTAGATTTTTCTACTGTTGACATTAGAGTTTTTGAAGATTAACTGTCATAATACATTTTTTATGTATGTAATAACGAAAAAATTTCGAATTTGAATGAAATTAGAGCTAGAGTTAACCGTAAAGTTAATTGAAAAGAAAAAAGATGTCGTATTTTATTTGGTGTTTCGTTTGTTAAAATTAACACTCACATTACCAGTTGCGACTGCTTCAATAGAAAAATCTTTTTCAATAATGAATCTTGTGAAATTAAATTGTCGCAATCGTATGGATGATGTTTGATTGAATGATATATATTTTAGTAATTAACATATGTTGAAAAAGATTTATTTTCTAATGTTAGTAACGATGATATTATGCATCGGTACGAAAATATAACACCTTATCGAGAACAATTGGATTAAAAAATATATTTCTGAATTTAGTTAAATGATTTAAAATTAACCCCCCAGAGAAAAAATTCCTGAATTCGCCGCTGGTTGAGTGTTTACTATTTAAGCTTATCTAAACCTACATAATCCTTACGTTCTCAACACAACTGATTTTCTCAACGCTTCCGCATACAACACAACTGGATTATCATCAATCGTCAAATCTGTAACACTATCTTTGTGTTTACTGTATCAATACATTGGATTATCGAGCCATCTCTTAATCAATCGATCATCCAACATTGTTGCTATTAATATATACTTAAGCATTATTATTTATCATTCATTCATACATTCATAATATTGTTTAAGTACTAACCAAAGACATTCAATTCCTTCCAAAGATATATAATTTCATATTTGTATATCTCTATCACCACCTATCCAACTATCACCACTAAGAGAAATTTAGACATTTGAAAAAATTAATATCAAAACATTTACGAATATAAAAATGTTTATATTTAAATATTTTCATTTCTGTTCATAACTATATTATCACAATTCACACATATCGTTTATACGAATATATAATTTTTTGATTTTTTTTATTAATGAATCAATCATAAATTTATTTCTTAAAATTTCTAAATTTTTTATTTTTATCACTATAAAAAAACAACGTAGTTCTGGCGGCTCCCTCCTGGCGGCCTGGCCGCTGGTAGATAGGACCAACGGCCAGGCCGCCGGCAGGCTACACTAGTCCGCCGACATAATTTTCCCTCGTAAATGAAAGAAATGTACTGGCGGCTTAGCCGCCAGTATCTTTCTTTTTTAAGTTACTAGCGGCTAGGCCGCCAGCTGGATCCCTTATTCCCTCAACGATTGAGAAGAAATGAGCTGGCGGCTAGGCCGCCATCTAATTTTCCCGCCTGTTATTTTCATGAGTTGGCGCCCAGGCCGCCAGGAATTTTAGGAAACCCTAAAAATTCCCCACTTCCGCCGCCATGGTCCCCCGTACAGTCAACCCCAGTCAACCATAACTTAACTATTTCCTGGCGGCCAGGCCGCCAGGATTTTTTTTATATATAATTTTTTTTTCAGATTTCCTTCATTTCTCCCAACTTCTCCCCACTCCTCCCCAACTTCCCTCCGGCGATTTGAGCACCTCCGGTCATCTTTCCAAGGTATTTTACTCTTCTTCTTCTTCTTCTTCTTCATCTTCTTCTTCTTCTTCTCCATCTTCTTATTCTTCTTCTTGTCCTCTTATTTTTCATCTCTTATTTTTCTTTTCTTCTTCTTCTTCTTCTTCATTTAATCTACATTTAATCTTTTTTATTTTTATCTTTTTCTTTTGTTCTTCATTTGATTTTATGGGTGTTTGATTTAATTAAGGGTTTATCTATTTGGGGGTTTATGTATTTAGTATTTGGGGGGTTTATTTGGGGGTTTATGTATTTGAGGGTTTTATTTTAAGGTTAGATGTTAGGTTTTGAAATTGGTTATTTTTTGGTTGATTTAATTAGGGTTGATTTACTGTTTTAATTAGGGTTAAATTTATGATTTAATTAGGGTTAAGTTTATGGTTGACTTACTGTTAATTAGGGATTTAATTAGGGTTATGTTTATGGTTGATTTATGTATGTTGATGAAATAAAATGGTTAAATTAAATGAAAAAAATGAAATGAATTAAGTTTATCGGATTTATATATGTTTATGGTTAAATTAAATGAAATGCATGAAGTGAAGTGAAGTTAAATTAGGATTGATTTACTATATTTATGTATGTTGATTTATGTATATTTATGGTTAAATTAAATGAAATGCATGAAGTGAAGTTAAATTAGGATTGATTTACTATATTTATGTATGTTTATGTATGTTATGTATATTTATGTATGTTGATACAATAGGTTGATTTATTTATGTTATTTTGTAGTTTTAGTTTATTTAGTTAGTTTAAGTTTTATTTATTTAGTTTTAGTTTTACTGTTTTAGTTTATTTACTTTTATTTTATTTTAGTTTAGTTTATTTAATTTATTTAATTACAAATTAATTAATTAATTAATTAATTTAATTGCGATTTTAATTATGTTATTTAAATTATTTTGTTATAGGTTGGATTTCTTCGCCGCCGGTCATCCACCGAACTGTTTTTCCATCGGACAACTCCCGGTTGGTGTTTTGAAGGTTTGTATAATTTTTAAATTTAAGTGTTATATGTGTTATGTGTTATATGTGTGTTGTATCTTGTATTTTGGTTGTTTATGTATATGATGTTTTATGTATTTGTGGGTTTCATTAGGGGATTAATTTGATGATGTTATTTTGGGGGTTTATGTATATGATGTTTGAGTTTTAAGGTTTTATTTTTTAATTTGGGATTAAGTATTAGGGTTTTGATTTTATTATTTAATTAGGGTTTTAAATTTTTGTTTTTATATTTAATTTTTGTTGTTGTTTTATCTACTGTTTTGAAATTTTTGTTTGTTTATAAATTTTATAATTAAGGGTTTTTTTAATTCACTGTTATAATTTATTTTCATTTTAGTGTTTTGTTCAATTTTTGTTTGTTTTAAATCATTGTTTTAAGGTTTATTTAAGGTTTTATTTTAGTGTATTATTTACTTATATTATTTGTTTTTTGTGATATTGATAAATAAGAAAGGTCATTACATATTATGTGTTGTATGTGTTAATCGATATATAAGTTTGTGATATGTTATGTGTTATATATGTTGATATGTTTTGTAGGATTTGCGGATTTGCGATAGTCATATTCCGTTTTGCGATAGTCAGAAACGAGATATCAAAGCTCGTATTCAAAAAGACTTTTTTAAAAAAGAAAAAAAACGATAATCGACAAAATAGAGATTAGGATAGTTAGCGACTTTTTCAAAAAACTTCTTATTTTGTTTTGTCGTAAATTATTTTAATTATCGACTATTTCAATCTCAATTATAATTTCATTTTCAATTTCAATTTCGTTTTTATTTTCATTTAATATAATTTCTAATAAATAATATATAATTCATAATTAATTAATTAACTAAATAAAAATTATTTAAATAAATAAATAAATATTTCTAATAAAAATTATTACCGGCGGCCAGGCCGCCAGGATAATACATTTCTGGCGACATTACTTCTGGCGATGACATACCGGCGGCCGGGCCGCCTGGACACCTAATACCGGCGGTCTGGCCGCCAGTATTTGCCGCCAGAACTACGCTGTTTTTCTGTAGTGTATATTCGAATGAATTTCCTAATCAAAGTTAATTGAATTTTTACATCACAAATAAAATAAATAAAAACATTTAAATTATATTAAATGAAAACATGACAAATCAAATAAATAGAGACATTTAAATTATGTTAAATAAAAACATTTCTAATTAAAAATATATCGATTGAGTTTGAGATATTATTAGATTCGTAATTTAATTTTCAATAACTTTTATTTTTTATTTATTTGATTATTGTCGTGGTTTTTAGTTTTTTTTATAAAAAATGACAAGACAGAGAGATCGAGAAAATAACTTAAAATCGAATGAAACGAATCCTCCGTTACCTCTCTCACACACATTGACATAGGGGATCACACTTCATAAGGGATTGTCATTCTCCGTCTCCGGCGCGCTACTGTAACACCGATTGAGGAGGGGACATACAGACGACAGAAAAAAAATCCGGTCGAGTACCGTGCAATAGCCACCACTGTTCAAGAGCTAGAATGAGTAAGAAATTTGTTGATGGAAATGGAATTAAGAGTCAAGACAGCACACTGATGATCCTCGTTCAGACAATTTGGAAGCAACCTTTTTAGCTACAAACTCGACTTGTCATACCAAACTAAAACATGTGGAAGGAACTCGATGAATTTAACCATGGTTCTTCACCACATCTCAGACTTACTCATCTTCCTAATCTTCCACTTCGTACATCAACACATACGTAAATAATTCTGAAGGTTGGAAGAGTTATGGTAACCATTTCTATATGGACCTGAACATTAAAAATGGAAGCTTTCAAATGAATCTAAAATGTCACAGAAGATGGAAGACGATGAAGAGAATTAATGTCATGGAACAAAAAAGGGCAAGGAAAATATGTAAGGCAAAAAATTGAAGGAAATGATCTAAAACAAAAGATTATTTCAGGACAGAAAACATAAAGAAGAAGAAATTATTTCAGGACGATCGTATGATAGATGCACAGGGACTGAAAAATGATAGTTGCACAGGGATAATATATTTGATAATTGATAGTTGGTACAAACAAAATGCTTGCTATAGGAATATAGAGCAAGAGTATATACAAAAGAAAATAATTGTTTCAATTTTCAGAGAAACATAAGTAGTAGACATAGGTAGGTAGATAGATAGATCAATAGATAGATAGATACCTGGGATTAGATACACAGCACCAATAAGGTGCAGCAACAGAAGCAGCAAGGCTCAAAATATGGGACAATAATTAACTTAACAGCAAGGTATGAGTAACCACAAAAATCCCAATTTATTCTCTCGGAATAAAGAGCTAACATTGTTGACAAAATGATTGCCTGGAAATGATTCAGCGAATTGCTTAATGGTTGTAGAACAAATCCAAAGTTTTTGCAGGAATTCGGTGAAGAAGCTCGCGTGGGAAGATGCGCAATAATGTCCATGCCAAATCAAGAGACTGGAAGATGTTTCGTGTGTCATATGCTCCTTGAGTCACAAACTTCCTTTCAAATTTTTCTAGAAATTCCAGGTATAACTGCAGTAGAACATTACCATGAAAAGCATTATATTAAGATTTTAAACAAACCATTAAGTGACATATATATTATATACCAGATCCTCAGAAGAAAGAGCTTCCTCTCCCACAACAGCTTTCATTGCCTGAACATCCTTCCCGATAGCATAATTGGCATAGAGCTACAATATAGAAATTCCAGAAATAAGCAAACGATATATTTAAAATACTAAGTGAAAAAAATATTGAAAATCGAATCAGATTAGTCAGGAAAACCTGATTGGAGACATCAGAATGATCTCTGCGAGTCATGCCTTCACCGATAGCACTCTGTGTACAAAACAAAAATAATTACAAGTTACCCCAGAATAACAAAAATTACTACCACTGTCATTATTATTGATTTTCTAACCTTCATGAGCCGGGAAAGAGATGGAAGAACATTGATTGGTGGGTATATCTGGACAAGATATTATCCAACAGAAACATAGAGTTTACTTATTAGATTCTGTAAAATCTTTTAACCAACCAAAGACAAATAAGCAAAGACTGATGAAGTAAAACATCGTTTTTATTATTTTTGATAAATTTATATGCTAATCTTCCAATTCCATCGTATATTATATTAACAAATGCACCTGGCGATTATGAAGCTGTCGATCGATATATATCTGACCCTCAGTGATGTAGCCAGTGAGATCTGGAGTAGGATGGGTGATGTCTGTTCCAAAATAAGTGTAACATGAATTATCACTTCGAAACATGATTTATGCATGATATTATTTTATAGTTTACCATCATTAGGCATAGTTAAGATAGGGATCTGTGTGATAGAACCCTTTCTTCCTTCAATACGTCCAGCACGTTCATAGATTGTTGCCAGATCAGTGTACATATACCCAGGATAACCACGCCTACCAGGAACCTCTTCTCGAGCTGCAGATACCTGTAGCAAAAGAAATTAAGATGTAGTTTTTTTTGTTATGGTACAATTTACCATGGACTTAAATATTCATAAAAGGCATGTTAAAATAATCTAAAGATTGGATATCAAAGATACCAACTAAATATCTTTACCTCACGAAGTGCATCAGCATATGAACTCATATCAGTGAGAATGACAAGAACATGCTTTCCACACTCATAAGCTAAATATTCTGCAGTAGTAAGAGCTATCCGAGGTGTGATAATTCGTTCAATGGTAGGATCATTTGCCTAGGAAGAAAGAACAAATCTATTAGAAGGGTATAAAAGAGGAAACCCCTCCTAGAAGGGAAAAACCTGCGGATGATAATATCAGAATCTATTATTATCATGTAAACTCAAAGTGGGCGGGCACGATGCGTACTCATCGAGAATAGAACTCATGACCTCATGCAAATTTTTATTGTCATAAGACCACTTGAGCTATCTCTTTTGAGTAAAAAGCACTATCTTACAAAAGAAATGATTTAAAATTATGATAGTAAAATGAAAATCAACAAGATAACTTAGGACATCATGAACCCCATAACCTATTCTAATAATCACCATACCAGATTCAGAAAAAGGGTAACTCTCTCCATTGAACCATTTTCTTCAAAATCACGCTTGAAAAATTGTGCAGTTTCCATGTTAACTCCCATAGCAGCAAAAACAATGGCAAAATTATCTTCCTCTCCATCCTGTTAAAACAGGAATATAACATGATTATGTCAAAATAAAGAAACATTCTATACTCTAACTTCTCAAGAATGATATACCTTAAGGAGATTTGGGTTCTTCTCCAACCTTTTTACCAGACCAGCCTGACGACAAATTTGTGCAGCAATTTCATTGTGAGGAAGCCCAGCAGCTGAAAAGAGAGGAATCTTCTGTCCTCTGGCAATGGAATTCATGACATCAATAGTAGATATCCCAGTCTGAATCATTTCTTCAGGGTAGGTTCTCTCACTGGGGTTGATGGAACTTCCTGCAATATATGACATTGATAACTTAATTAGAATAATTCCAAAGCTAGAGAGAAATGGATTTAAAACAAGCCATTACAAGAAAAATCACCAGAAATATCTAAATAAGCTTCAGGCAATATAGGTGGGCCATTATCAATGGGTTTCCCAGAGCCATTGAAAATCCGTCCAAGCATGTCCAAAGATACTGGAGTTTTAAGAACCTGTGAAAATAGTGATGGTGATTTTAAAGAGTTCCAAAAAAAGCAAAAAAGATGCATGTGGGAGACACATGATTCACTAAGTCACTGATAATGTAAATACTTTACCTCCCCAGTAAACTGAACTGTTCGTGTATTTATTGTCAATTCCTGAAGTTCCTTCAAAAACCTAAGGATATTTAAACAGCACAGGAAAAAATTAAATAAACCCAGGGTTGAAAAACGTATTTAACTATCTAGTAACTAAGGAATAATTTTCCTTTTACGAAAAATAAATACAACATCAAGTACTCGTAATCTTGTATCTGAGCTTGGCCCTCTCTAATTTTTAATAAAATTTTAATTATCAAAAAAATTGTAAAAAAGTGCTAATAACTAATAAGATCATGATTCAGGATGCATAAAAATGAATAAAAAGACAATGTACTTGAAACAAAACATACATACATGGTTACCTTAAACACAACATACATGTACTAAAATCCTATCTTATTTAACTTTAATATTTACTTTTAACTGTTGCAAAAACTTGTTTATTTTCATTAATCAAATCAACTTACAAAAAAACATATATTCCTTTCTAACAAAGGAAAATAAAGAACAGGAATCAAAAAGAGAAAAACAACCTGAACAACAGCTTTTTCTCCATCAACTTCCAGAACCTGACCACGACGAGTTGTACCATCTCCCAGACGGATATTGACAATTTCCTGGTACTTTGGACCCTACATACAGAATACGCACATTAATAAAATAGGCACAAGAAACATATATGTAAATGTAGACCTGAGTTCTAGTGCAGAGGATGTGCACCAAAACCAGATTTCAAGAGCCTTCAGACTTCGCTAAAGGTCACCAAAAGGTCAACTAGAATTGTGTGTGTGTACCTTGACTTTCTCTAGAATGACCAATGGTCCAGCAACACCAGAAACAGTTCTGTATTCTGCAAGAAACTGCTGTCATTAACATTTACCATTATTATCCTTTCTACATATCTTTATACCACACTAATGTCCAATAATCAATGCAATTTCATAAATCATAATACGTGTTCTACTTTTGCATTAGAAATTTATCAAAAAGAGGACAAAAAATATGTTAAAATAAGTAAATAACACACTTGTAAAAATCAGTTAGAACAAAAACTCAATCCTGATGGTTATTTGTTGGAACATAAAAAACACATCTCAACATCTCACAATCATCAAACATGGATTTTAAATTATATTCTAAAATCTGAACAGAAAAGAATCTATGAAAAAATCTTTAACTTCGGTAGAAGTAAGACAGATATTGTTTAACTCAAAAAAAAAAAGACAGATTGTTATATTCCATTATCTATTTTTCATCATTAAACAGATATTGTTGATGATTCAAGTAAACTATACGAGGCATACAGAAGACATTATTAACATTAAACTATAGAAGATTATTGAAATAACACAACATCAGTAAGATTACAATTTGAAAATTTGTGACTGAAATTAATCAATTATATCATTTATATGATTACATTAAATGAAATAAAAAAAAGCATAATTAACATGTGAGAAAATACATGAATGATTAAGCATATAAAGGGTGAGAAATTATATGAAAATCGTAAAAATGTACCCATGCCAATCTCCAATGATCCCTCCTCCATGTCTGAATATTTTTGTGGTACACCCATTTCAATTTTCAAACCAAACCTGCAGCAGATCCCATCGAAACCATTTTAAAAAAATATTAAAAAAATGAATTAAACTACAAGCCAAAAAATGGTTGGTGATATTGAAACTGAACAAAATGAAGCAGTCCGAATAAAATTTGGTATATATAAAAAAATGCCCAGAGGTGAACGAAAGGGTGGGTAATGGGTATCTGAAGAAAGAGAGTTGTAGACCTTTCGGAACAAAAATAAGAGGCATATGGAAGGGGAAGGGGAAACGGATCCAATCGAGTCGGGGGAAACAAAACAGAAAAAAAAAACGTAAAAAAGATGTGGTATTCCACTATTCCGGAGGAGATGTGAAGTAGAAATGTAGAATCGAATGAAGAAATTGATAAGCAGGTGTACCAGTGCGGATTCGTCCCGATATGCGGCGAGATCGGAGATTGGAGACAGGAGGATGATTGAGTTTGGGAGGAAATAGAATTATAGAAAATTAGAAACAGAATCAGTTAAGTAAATCTAATTCAATTCAAGTTTAAATTCAGATAAAATTAAAAATAGATTTTTTTTAATAAATAATTAGATTTATCTTATGGATTTTGTAAATACTCTAAAACAAATACAACGATCAGTGCGTTCTAAAAAAATTATCAAATAGAAAATGATCATATATATATTTATATATAAAGAATAATTTTCAGGTAAACCTCTCTTAGGTAAGTTCAAAAACGATCATAAAATCTTAATCATAAAATTTTTGTTCCCTCCATTTTACATTAATTTCGAGGTGTACTTTTTTTTTTTAAATATAAGGTCATGATTTTATGAGAGTATTACGCCGACCTGAAACATTTATTGAGAGCTCAGCAACGAATGAAGTATTACGCCAACCTGAAACGGGCACTCAAGGAGTTTGAGAAAGGCGACTGGGTATGGCTACGGCTCCGGCCTTACCGTCGACACCCGTAGAAAGGAGAACGTGCACCAAATTAATTGTCGGAGATACTACGGTCCATGCCAGGTGATAAAGAAAATAAACAGCATGGCTTATAGACTAGTATTGTCGGATGGATTACCATATTTCCAGTTCCGGTATTTCACGCCTCACTGCTCAAGACCTTCGTGGGAAACTTAGACGACGCCAACACGTCCAAATTACCGCAACGCGCACCCTATAATCGCACCATACTCTGTCGAAGGCTACCGAATTGTTTCAGTTAAAAGAAAGAAGGTGGAATAGGTCCTAGTGAATTGGGAAGAGCTGCCAGCGGAAGAAAAAACGTGGGAACGGTTGTCCGCCATAGCGCATCTCGATCCTAAGAGCAACCTTGAAGACAAGGTTCGGTCCGCAGAGGTCGGTGATGTCTCAATAGTACTCAACCATGGCCAAGTGTTTTACCCAACTTAGGCAGGATCTGGGATTGAAAGATTAATGGGATTCGAATGTAGAGGAGGAGGAAACCCGAACCCATGCGACCAGCACGGCAACGACGATCCACGCGACAACTCGAATTCACATACGAGTTATAATAAAATGATTGTAATTAACAACATTAACGGAATTCTGTTTTACAACTTAGCTTTAAGTAAAAGAATTACAGGATGGCAGAGGCATCCAAGTTTTTATTCAATTCAATTTAATAATCTCAGCTCCGATCAGAAGAATTCTTCTTTCCACCTCCGGCCCCAATTGGGGAATTCCTTCTTCTTCTCAGGCGAACTTATACTGATAAGTACACGGATGTTCCATTATACTGATAAGTTAATATAGTATTCACATAATACAATTGGCTTTGAAAGCACAAGAATTTTTTTTTTAAGTTAGTGGAAAATCTTTCATCTCTAACTTATAAATCTCATCTATTTCGCTTTAATCTGAGATTTCATGAAAAGAAACCATACGCCTTCTTTGAGCCAACATTTCGCTCATTCATATACCCTAACCCTAAACTCTAACCCGATAAGGTTCAGTGGACTTCTTACGATGTCGTCAGCAGCAAACCACTAACGTCGCCACAATCCGAGCATTTCACCGGACCATTCAATCGGTAGGAGCGACGGGCGGTATATACAAAGGGCAGGGACGTAGTCAACACGAGCATCATTGAAGTTAACCGTTATTATGTCTGTTGAAATAACAACTAATAAAGTTAGTTATGTTATTAGGTTAGTTAGTAATCTCAAGTAGTTAAGTAATAACTAATTGTAATTAGTATAAATGTGAAACATTAAGTACATACAGAGACAAGTTTGAAAAGTAAATACATCTACAGTTCTTAACCGTCTTCCTCCCCAACTCCGATCATCGTCGGGTAACATTTCAATATGGTATCATCGACTGGTAATGCTGATGACGCGATTAATCCTGTTTCCGCTGCACACACGACGCTGGACGGAGCACTAGGGGAAACCATTTCTCCAAAAATCCCGACTCCAACTCGATCGTCGGAAAAGGTTGTTATGATTAAACAACTGAAGTGTGTCACTCTAGAGGAAGACAATTACTTCAGCTGGCGAGCCCAGTTCTCGACGTTACTCCGAGGCTATCGGCTCCTCGATTACATGGAAGGGAAGGTCGAAATCCTCGACGGATCTTTCGACGAGCAGCAGGCTGGATGTTGTCGGCAATCTCTCCGGTGATCTTACCTCAGGTAGCTGCGCTCACCACATCGCACGAGGTATGGGAATGCCTGCGGTAGTTACATTCATCGGATTCGGAGACACGATTACTCCATCTGCGTATGAAGCTACAAACCGTCAGGAAAGGAGCTATGACAATGGCGCAATACATCAAACACATTGCAATCGCCAAAGATAAGCTCGCGTCGGCCGGTGAGAAGCTCCGTGACTCTCAGATAATATTGATTGCGCTTGTAGGGTTAGGCTCTGAGTACAAAGCATTCGTGACATCCATCAAGACAAGGTTCGACCATTCTATGACCTTCACACAATTCCAACAAATTTTGATGGATCAAGAACTACAGGACGAACAAACGGAAAATTTTGAGGTGAATGCAATAACCAAATCTAAAAAGAATGAAGAAAGGAACAACAATAATAAATCGCTACCATGTCAAATCTGCTCTAGCAAAGGACACGGTGCACTGAACTGTTATAACAGAGCTAATTTCACAAGGTTCCCGCCGACACACAACAGAAAACTGGTTCCGATCGGAATTAATTCAAGTCCACCTTTGGCCAGTGTTGTTTCAATGTGATACCCGGATTCTAAGGCAACTACGCATATCACGGCAAATAGTAAGCTACTTAATTCTTCAGAAAAATACAGGGGGGAAGCCGGACTGTATCAACTACCGATGAGGACGACGCGCAAGGTTGAAGCTCTGACAAGCGAGACGATATCGGTCGAACGTTGGCATGCCAGGCTTGGGCATCTAAATAAACAGACAATGGAACAATTAATTGATATAAATGTATCCTCATTGGACTGTAAAACAATACCAGTTTGTGACTCTTGCTTATCAAATAAATCGAGCTCCTTGCCTCACAGAACGAGCAATAAAATTTATGCCTCCCCGCTGTAGAATCAGAATTGTCGACATAGGATTATATTTTAATCATGTCAATTTAAACCTTAATTACATTGTTAATCTATAAGGGTTAAATAAGTCAATCGATAATTAAACCTAATTCCAATTAATTAATTAATTAATCATGTGAGTCAAAGGTTTAATTCAAAGTTAAAAGTCAAATTGAAATAATTGCATTTTTACCTTGAATATTATTATTATTATCTTTTGACTTTTTATTCAAGGTATAATATTCCAAAGGGACAAAACACTATTCACGTTTGAATTTTTACAAAGATAAGATTCTCCAACAAACTTTATCCAAGAAAACACTATTCAAGATAAGAAATCAAGGAGCCATCTATTGAAGATCTAAGGGTGGACATTGAGTGACCAAGGCTATAAATAGAAGGGTAATCCCCTCATTTTCACTCACCACACTACAAGCAATCAAAGAGTTTTTCACTCCGCATTTGATCACACGTTTTTGCATCCAAACTCCCAAGCTTTCAAGTGCTCAAATGTTCTAGCTTTTCAAAAACTTCAAAAGCTCTTCAACTTTTTCTTCTAATCTTCTTGTTCGTCTCTACAAGTAAGAGATGTTGTTTGCTTAAATATTCCACTCCTTTAATCACCTCTTGTGTGTGTCCACTTTGGTTGAGAGGGTTGTCTCAATATCACCAAAGTGTGAGAGAAGGTTTTTGAGCTCAACCATAAAGCTCTAGTTTGATTTTATAGAGTTTCCGGGAAAACTCTTAGGTCGAATCTATCTTGAAAGATTTTTAGGTTTTTAAGAGTTCCTTGATACTCTAAGGTCCTAATTTATCCGTAAAAGTTAAAGGTTTTTAAGAATTTCATAATACTTTAAGGTGTGAGTCTACTCGTAAAAGACTTGTTCCTAAGCGAAGTTAGCCTTAAAGCTTAGAGAGGTTTTTAAGAGTTCCTTGATACTCTAAGGTACTAATTTACCCGTAAAAGTTGAAGGTTTTTAAGAGTTTCCTTGATACTCTAAGGTGTAAGTCTACCCGTAAAAGACTGGTTTCTAGGCGAAGTTAGCCTTAAAGCTTAGAGAGGTTTTTAAGAGTTTCTTTGATACTCTAATTAAGGTTTTGTCATAACCATTAGGCTAGTGAATTCCGATAGTTGGTCGGGACTGGATTAGTCCTTGTTTGGGTGAACCAGTATAAATTCTCTTGTGTTGTTCTTTGTTAACTTTAGTTTTTATCTTTCATCTAAAAACAATTAAACAACACTTAATTGAAAAGGATTCCTCTTCCAGTTATCTGGTCAAATACAGAGGTTGACTACTTTACGCAGATCCCTCATCTAGTTATCTGGTCAACTATCTGAGGTTATATTCATTGTTTTAAATCTCTATTCATATATTTGTTCAAGCATTTACTTATCAAATATATATTCAGTTATCTGGTCATTTACTCTATATCTCGCTTATCAAATATATATCCAGTTATCTGGTCATTTACTCTATAATATAACTTGTATTTATAATATAACTTAGTATTCATATACTACAGTTGTTTATAAAACACTATATGAAAAGTTGACTCTCTATTCATATACTGTAATAAACTTCAAGAGAAAAAGACAAGTCCAATATATAATATTATAAGATATAATATTATATTGCTTAAAATTATATAATAGTATTATATTGCTAATAATATTATACTATTATTATTATACAACCATTTGTGTACTTAAGTGTGTGCAGGTAATACTGCTATTAATCTGCACAAATCGAAAAGAGGCTATTATCCCCCCTTATAGCCTCGGATTACGATCCAACAAGTGGTATCAGAACCAAGTACCGTTGAAGTTAGACTAACATCTTACAACAACAACTATGACACGAAATGGTGAATTCAACACTGGTCTTGCGTCAAACAAACCTCCCAGGTTCGATGGAGTAAAGTATAACTTCTGAAAGAACAAGATGAAGTTATACTTGAAGTCAATCAACAATGGAGTATGGAAGATCATATTAGAAGATTATGAAATTCCAACAAGCAATGAAGAGACTTGGGGAGAAATTGACATCCTCAAGGAAAACAACAACTCAAGAGCATTGAATGCTCTATATGGAATACTCAATGAATCTGAGTACAACAGAATTCGATGCTTGGATACAACTCACAAGGTATTGAATTAAAGCATTGGAGAATCTGCATGAAGGAACCTCCCATGTTAAAGAAAACAAGTTGTTACATGCTACCTCTCAGTTCGAAAAATTCTCTATGAGGGAAGACGAGACTATCGCAGAAATGAACATTAGACTATCACAAATAGTCAATGATCTGGTTGGACTAGGAGATCCAGTAACCGAGAAGAAGCAAGTAAGCAAAATTCTGAGGAGCCTTCCAAACAAGTACTACTCTAAAAGGAATGCTATCCAAGAGGCTCATGATCTCAACAAACTTACAGTTGTGGAACTCTGTGGAAATCTGATAGATTATGAAGAAGAAAGATTCATCTCTAAAGCTAAAGAAGAGAAAAAGGATATTGCTCTTAAAAGTCAATCTGACAATGAAACATCAGAAGATGATCTAACAATGATCACCAATCATCTGAGAAGATATCTGAAAAAAGAGGAAAGAGATGAAAGACTCAAGGTCAAGTCATCAGAAGTTTGGCAGAAGAATGAGCAAGGAGTTAAAAGAACCAATCTGTTATCTATGCGACAAGCTTGTACACATCAAACCAGAATGTCCTCTGCTAAAGAAAGAAAAAGCAAATTAGGCACAATGGACAGACTCCGACTCGGATCAAGAAGATTGCCTCATGGCTCATGAAAGCGACTCTGAGGTAAGTTTTGTAAATACTAAATTTAATTCTTTAGAAGAAGCATATCTAGAGTTAATGGAAAAATATAAAAAGGAGAAAAAATTAACTAAATCATTAAAACTAGAATGCATGAATAAATCACATATAGATCAATCTATCACTACAAGAAATCCGACCTTGTATGGCGGGCTTTAGATGGC
>LFYR01000931.1:50229-115863 GCA_001185155.1 Zostera marina | reverse complement strand
AAATACATAGCCAGACACCCGTATATGGGGTCTTGGTCTGACACAACAACCAAACATTTTTCCTATTGTAATTTACATTCTTTATTATTAAACACAACAAATCTTCGAAGTCGTCGTGAGAAGAGTTGTATTCGATTTTGAATGAATGTGTGCCACCACAATCATTCAACACTCTAGCCTCGTATCCTAACACTAAAATCTGACCGGTTTCCATTGTTTGAGGATTTGTCGACCATAATTTTTGACAGTTCTGAAAATGATGACCGTTGACTCCGCAACGGAAACAAGCAAAAACACGACAATAATAATCTATGTTTTTGTGAAAACTACGTTGAATCTGTTTAAGTCGCTCTAGTCGTGCGACGATTGCAAGTAGTTGACTCATGTTTGACTGAAAAAAAGAAATTTTTATAATCAACATGATATTACATTGTTGATATAAGTGTTTGGAAAACTCAGTGCAACCTGGATATAAGTGTTCTTCACCTTTTTTTAGACGGCGTAAGAACGAATCGTCATATCTTTATCGGGTACTTTCATAACGTTCGACATTATCCTAAATTTTTTATCGAATTATAATTAATTAGATAAAAATTAATTGACTATTATCTTGGGGATTGGGTGGTAGAGCGTCCTCCGACGAGGTAATTGCTTCACTCTACGTGGCATTTCTTAAAATCTAAACAAATATTAAATTAATTAATTTAATATTTTTTAAACAAAGAAATAATTAATTAATTAATCAATTATTTAATTATTTAATTAATTAATTAATTAATCAATACATAATAATTACTAATTATTTAACAAATTTTTCTTTTCAGGCAAATTAATCATTAACATTTCAATTTCATAATTACTATTAACAAATAATTAGCAAATTAATAATTTTTATTTCAATTTAAAATCATTCAATTTCATAATTATTCATTAACATTTCTAATATTTCATGCAAATTAATTAATCATTATTAATTCAATTTAAAATCATTCAATTTAATTAAAAAATAATTAATTAATTATTTTATGCAAATTAATAATTATTGATAAAATTTAAAATAATTCAATTTCATAATTATTAATTAACAATTTCATGCAAATTAATTATTATTGATAGCATTTAAAATCAGTCAATTTAATAATTACTAATTAACAAATTTATATATATTTACATGCATGCAAATTCATTAAATATTTTTAAAACAAAAAGATTAAAAAAATGTATAATTTTCATACCGCAATATAGCTTAATTCAATCCAAATTTATTGGATTCTTGATTTTTCAAAATTAACCTACATCAAGTCAACAACATCAAGTCAAATAATTTTTTAATTTAAAATATGAATTGTAATAAATATGAAATTATTTTAATTCATGAAATAATTGTAAAATAATTGATTAATTTAAAATATGAAAAACTTTCATTAATTAATTATTTAAAAACAGTATGTCATTTAATTAATTCAAAACATTATTTAAATTATTTTAATAACTAATTATTTTAATTTTAAATTATTAAGACACAGTAATTAAATTTTTTCTAATTATTTAATTAACATTTTAATTAACAGATTATTTTGATACAATTTTATAATTATTAGTTAACACATTTATAATTACATGCAAATTAATTAATTACAAGTATAAGACAAAATAATTAATTTAATTACTTAATTTTTAAATTATTTATTTTTTTATTTAAACAAATTATTAATTATTTAATTCAGAACAGAAAATAATATAAAGAATTTCAGTAATTTTAAAATTATTTAAAAACAGTAATTTATTTCTTTTTTTAAAAAAATATTAATTATTTATTTATTTAAAAACATTATTTTATTTAATTTATTTAATAAAAACAGTAATTATTTATCTAATTAACATTTGATTCATAATTATTCTTTGATTCATATTTATTCTAATTATTCATATTCTTAACATTTCAGTAATTATTATCTTGATTCTAACTATTATCTTGATTCATATTCTTTGATTCACATTTGATTCATAATTATTCATAATTGATTCATATTTATCTAATTATTCTTAACATAAGACAAAACAGTGTAATTACTAAAGAATTTCAGTAAATTCTTATCATCTCCTTGATTCATTTGATATGTAATTACTAAAGAATTTCAGTAATTACTAAAGAATTACAAAACATTTGATATGTAAATTCTTAACATTTGATTCATAAGTAAATTTCAATACACAAACATATCATCTCCTTGATTCATAAATAACATAAATACGCCATCTACAAATAACATATCATCTTCTTTCTTAACATATCATCATTCACAAAACACAAAAATATAAGTAACACAAAACACAAAAATCCGCCATCTACAATAAGTAACATATAAGTAACATGGATTCATTGAAATCCGCCATCTACAAACATATCATCTCCTTTCTTAATTAACAAAACACAAAAACACAAAACACATTTAAAACACAAAACACAAAAACACAAATCACAAAACACAAAACACAAAACCCTAAATTCAATACACAAAACACAAATAATAGACAAAACACAAATCAAATCATCTAAAATGGTGTTCTAGGGATAATATTTATCTTTATTTTTATGAAAGATAATTAAATTTATGGTGAAGTAAGGACTGTCAAAGCTTAAATTAAGTGAAATAATGGTCTCTACTTCTGCTCCTATAACAGTCTTACAGTCTTCAATGCTATCAAAGCTTCAAGTGAAAAAAAACTTGGCATCCAATGTTTTGGAAATTATTTAAAAAATCACACATATTGAGTATTGAACTATTGATTGGGTTTGCCACCACAGAGATCAAAGGCAAATTAGTAAAAAAAATCTCACAGTGTGTAGTGGTTACTAGTTAATATTTTTTTAAAGATCAAATCCTAAATTCATCATAATCAGAATATTCAGGAAGAAAAACTGATTGAATATATACTTCTTTTTTATGAATTGAATGAAGTTTGAAAAATTGAAAAGATTTGATAGATATGGATTCTAATCGTGAAGGAAAGAAGAAAGCAAAAAACCCAAAAAACAGAGGGCAGAAATAATATCAGATTCTACAAAGCAAAGCTACAGATACATCAATCAGATCATCAATGAAGAGCTAGCCACTATAGTAAAAAACAGAAATGAGGGTAAAATCATTCGATTTCAATCAAATTAGAAAGTAGGAAAAGAAATAATATGAAAATACTGTAAATCTCTCTATCTTTAACATCGGCATTGGAAAAACCACAGAAACCCTAAATGAATCGGATCATCAATCGTAAAAATAGGAGAAAGAAGAGGAAATGGAAAAAGAATCCAAAAATGAAAAAATTAACAAAACCCAAAAATAAAAACACATTTCAAACCATTATCAAAATGATACCTTCAAAGATAACCGGCGAGGATGCGGCGACGGCGAGGAACGACGGCGACGAACAACCGACGGCGAGGAACGACGGCGAGACGGCGGCAGCAGGGAGGCAGCGGCGCGGCGAGTTCACTTCACTTAGACAGAACAGACGCGTTCTGTCGATTTGGGGTTTTTAATAAACCCCAAAACTTACATGGCGGATTTCCGCCATGTAAGTACACTTAAGTGCCGCCAGCACTTAAGTGAAAGTCCGCCCAATCAAAATTTGGGCGGGCTTTTTCCGCCCGAGTCCCCGAAAACTTAAGATGGCGGATTTCCGCCATCTTAAGTCAATTTAATCGGGTAATCGGGTTATCATTTGGGGGAGATTCGAAATTTTGGGCGGGATAGTTTAGATGGCGGATTTCCGCCATCTAAACACCGCCATCGAAAAAAATTTCGAACCGCCGTCGAGCCAAAACGTTTCCTCGGCGGACTGAAAGAATAGATGGCGGACATCCGCCATCTAAAGAACTGAAGTATTGATGGCGGAAATCCGCCATCTAAAGTCCGCCATACAAGGTCCTTTTTTTTGTAGTGTATTGAATTGGAAGAATCACAAAAAGAATGCATGAAATTGAAAGAAAGAAATCTAAAACTCACAAGTAAATTAAACAAAGATGAAGAAAAAATTAAGATACTTAAGAGTCAAAACTTTGAATTGCTTAAAATTTTAGAATCTGAAGGAAATAGATAATGATAAGATTGAATTGCTAGAATTAAAAATAGATAATTTTGAAGAAGATATTATGTTAAAAGAAAAAGAAACAATCATGGTCAAAATAGAAATAGAATCTAAAAATAAAATCATACTTGAGCATGTAGAATTAAAACCATACAAAAATTATCTGAAACATGTAATGATATGCAATTACAAATCAAAAGAATAATGTTCTTGAAAAATTCATAAATAGTTTATCTAAGCTAAATGACATGTTGCAAGGTTCAAGCTCAGGTCAAAAGAAATTTAGCTTAGGGTTTGAATCAGATGCACCTATTAAAAAACCTTCACATGCTTTAACTTATAATGATTATTTTGTAAGAAAATCTAGCTACAGAAAACCTATTCATCTTAAGAAAAAGAAAAATCTATCTAAGATGAATCATCCAAAACAAAAATGGATGACCAAAGATGAGTTAAAAAATTATAAGCAAATCAACTATGTCAATTCATCTAGACCCAACTCAGTATGGGTACCAAAAGGTTATTCAACTCTTTCAAGAAAAACAGGTGTCAAAATGGTTGTTCGACAGTGGATGCACAAGATACATGACTGAAGATTCAAGTCTGCTGACAGACTTAACCGACTGGCCTACTACTAAGAAGGTCAAGTTCGCCGATAACATCGAAGGTACCATTATAGGTAGGGGTAATTTAGGTAATATAGATAGACCATTTCTTAGAAATGTGTACTTAGTTAATGACCTTAAACATAATCTTATCAGAATAAGCCAATTATGTGATAATGATTGCATAGTTAAATTTGAAAAACATCTATGCTCAATCATTAACTCCAAGGGAGTTATAATTGCTAAAGGATAAAGGAAAAACAATGCTTATTCCATAACCTTTAATCCCTCCAAGCCAACTCATGACTTCTGCATGATTGCAGCAAGTGATGAAAAGACCTTATGGCATAGAAGGTTAGGTCACACCAGTTATTCTCGATTATCCACACTATCAAAAGAAGAACTGGTGACTGGACTGTCTAAAATAGCATATGAAAAAAGTAATCTCTGTGATGCTTGTCAAAAAGGGAAACAGCATAAAAGCTCATTCAAATCCCTTACAGATATTACTACGTCCAGACCTTTGGAAGTTCTACACATGGACTTATTTGGGCCAACCCAAACCCAAAGTCTTGGCGGAAAAAGGTTCACGCATGTAATAGTAGATGATTACTTAAGATTTACTTGGGTATTCTTCTTACGAAATAAAAGTGACTCATTCAACGAGTTTTCATCATTTTGTACACGTGTACAAATTGAGAAGGATGTTCTCATAAAAAGAATCAGAAGTGATCATGGAGGAGAATTCAAGAACTCTGAGTTTGAAATTTTTTGCAAAACTCATGGAATAAAACATGAATTTTTGCTTTTCCCCAAGCACCCCCTCAGAATGGAGTTGTTGAAAGGAAAAACAGAACCCTACAAGAGATGAGTAGATCCATGTTGCAAGAACATGATTCACCACAGTATCTCTGGGCAGAAGCTGTTAACACAACCTGTTATATATTAAACAAGGTGATTATTAGAAAAACCTTGAACAAAACTCCTTATGAGATCTGGAATGAAAGAAAACCAAATTAAGTCTCATACTTCAAGGTCTTTAGATGCAAATGTTACGCTCTTCGAACAAGAGGTCACCAAGACAAATTTGCCCAAAAATCTGATGAAGGTATTTTGGTAGGATACGCAAGAAAGAGCAAAGCCTATAAAATTTTTCTCAAAGAAAAATAAATAATGATCGAATCATTACACGTTGACTTTGATGAATCCACTCAGACCTCCATTATAGAAGAAGACGAAATAGTTCCAGAATCAGAAATCATCATTCCAACTGAAGAAACTACCAATGACGAAATCGAAGTCTCTGAGCCTCCATCCGACAGTTTGCTCAGAAACCCACATTCCACTGATCAAATCATTGGTGACCATCAAGCTGGTGTTAGAACCAGATCATCCATTCAAGAAAATAGTGTTCTTGACTGTTTTGTCTCTCAAATTGAGCCCAAGAAAGTTGATGAAGCTCTCGACGACAACTATTGGATTCAAGCTATACAAGAAGAACTCAACTAATTTGAGAGAAATGATGTATGGGAACTAGTTCCAAAACCAAAAGATACATCAATCATTGAGACAAGATGGGTATTCAGAAACAAGCTGGATGAAGATGGAACTATAGTCAAAAACAAAGCTAGACTGGTTTCTCAAGGATACAATCAACAAGAAAGAATTGATTATGATGAAACCTTTGCACCAGTAGCTAGACTAGAATCTATCAAAATGCTCATATCCTTTGCATACTACAAGGATTTCAAATTATATCATATGGATGTAAAGAGTGCATTCTTGAATGGAATAGTCAATGAACAAGTATATGTTAGACAACCCTCCGGATTCGAAGATTACAAAAACCCTGATCATGTCCTTAAACTAAAGAAAGTCCTCTATGGTCTGAAACAAGCACCCTGAGCTTGGTATGAAAGACTAAGAAACTTTCTCATTTCTCAGGAATTTAGAATTGGGAGTATAGATAACACATTGTTCATTAAAAATGTCAAAAGTGACATTATTCTAATCCAAATCTATGTTGATGACATTATATTTGGATAAACCGATGATACTCTATGTAAGAAATTTTCCAAACAAATGGAAGACGAATTTGAAATGAGTATGATAGGAGAGTTGACCTTTTTCTTAGGTCTACAAGTCAAACAGAAGAAGAATGGAATATTCCTAAGTCAAGTCAAATATGCTAAGGAATTGATAAAGAAATTTGACTTGACTGAATCAAAATCTATGTCAACTCCTATGAGTTCAACACTTAAATTGGATAAAGATGTTGGAGGTCAATCAGTAGACATTAAAAAATACAGAGGAATGATTGGATCACGGCTATACTTAATAGCTAGCAGACCAGACATCATGTTTGCAGTCTGCTTATGTGCCAGATTCTAATCAGATCCAAAAGAGTCACATCTCAAAGCGGTTAAAAAAATAATCAGGTATATCAAAGGAACAATTACACTTGGATTATTCTACCCTAAGGACAACTCATTCACACTGACAGCATACTGTGATGCTGACTTTGGTGGATGTAAGACTGACAGAAAAAGCACTAGTGGAACATGCTTTCTGTTGGGAAGTTCACTCGTAGCATGGTTATGTAAAAAGCAAAATAGTATTGCTTTATCCACAACTGAAGCAAAATATATGGCAGCATCTAATGCATGCACTCAAATTTTGTGGATGAAACAAACATTATCCGACTACGAGGTAGCTTTAGAAACAGTAGCTCTTAAATGTGACAATATATAAGAGTGTAATTTGTTTATCAAAAAACTTTGTGTTACATTCAAGATCTAAACATATTGATGTCAGACATCATTTTCTTAAAGATCATATAAAAAAGAAAAATATCTGCACAGAATATATTTCTACTGAAGATCAAATGCCTGACATCTTCACTAAACCCTTAGATCAAAAAGTTCATTCAAAAATCAGAAGATCAATGGGTATATGTGAGCTTAGTGAAATTTGATTAGTTATAAGTTAATGCATCTCAAGCTTTAGTCATAATATTCTTCACTTGAATATCTATAACCTTGATCATAATTCAAACTAAGATCACATTGAAATGCATTGATATAAAGACCTATATGCATGACTATCGTAAAATATAACTCATGCAATGAACTAAGTATATGCATGCTAATTTAATTTATCATATAAATTTTAAGTTTATGCTTACATATATAACGTTATACATGTACTCGTCCACAAATAAAATAATCTTATACATGACTTAAAACTATATAAATAAAGAGCTTAATTTAAATGCATGACTATCATACCAGTGCATGACTATCATATATGCCATGTTACCATACATCATACTCAAATGAATATTATAATGCATGATTTAAATCTATATTATGTGCATGCCTGGTAAGATTATCATATTACACTATGAGCTTGGAAACTTAAAATCGAGAAATCAATCTCTGATAAGCACAGTGTAAGTATGCTTACAATATGAATAATAATCTTCAATTTCAAATATGTGACTGCTCATCTCTGGCAACAAATTGAAAGTAAGTGATTACTCGCAAAACCCAAGGCGAGATCTGCGAATCTCAGATGCACTTAGACCACGCAAAAACCAGAAAGAAATCTTAATATCAACAAGATTTCGGCAACCACGTCACCTGCAGTAGCCGAATTTACACTCAGTCAATGCGAAATCCTCGACGTCGGAGCACTTGCAACACAGACAGACCCTCAACGCAAGCGCTGTAAACTGTAGCAGTTGCAGTCTATTTGATATTGCTGCAGCTAGACAGAAAACTTCACCATAATCTACCAAAAGGTATCTTGAGACTACCAAAAGGTATGCTTTAAATTGACTATTATTCAGTTTTTTTTCTTGCAGCCTTCGATAATAGATAAGACTCAACATTATCCTAGCTAGGCTTAGATAATAGTTTCAAAATCTCATTACTTATTAACCCTAACAAGTTATGTCAGTACATGGGAAACCAAAGAATTCCCTTTTGAGAAAGAGACTACAAGATAAAGCGAATTTTCATGGCTTAGTCAAACCAAGAAATTCTTGGAAACTAAAGCATAAACCAAAAACTTGAAAGCTTCATCTATAAATACAAGGTTGTTCACTCTCAAACCAAAACCTTCCTTTCTCACCCGTTCCTACCATCTTCAAAAATGGATTCTTATGATCTAGACTGGAAAAAGGTGATGGATCTTATCACAGACAAAGGGAAGAAGCAAGATAGTCAATCCACAACCAAAGATGAGACAACTACTCACTTGCTTAAGGAGATCGATGAGGCAAAATCAAGGATTAAATTGCTGGAATCAAGTATTAAAAACCAAGGAGTTCTGATCGCCGACTTGCAATATCAAATCGATATATTAAAAGCTCCCACTAAAGAAGCTAACACTATCACTGATTAACCATGGTGGTGCATAATCATGTTTTTTGATTAGCTCGCTATGCCTACTTGATGCCATCTGAGTTAGATGTTCTTTCTCTGGTTGATCGATGGTATTCAAACACCACTCTAACATCTAGTTGATAAACGTATCTGCTTTGTTTAAGTCTGTTTTCTTTTAAGGCCCAATCATAGACCTAAGCCTGCTTTATTTTTTAGTGAAAAACTTCAATGAAAAATCAATTTTCACTAAGTATTAAAGACTTAAGAGTAGATATGATTCTCAAATAGTTTATCATCAAGAATCATCAAAGATCCGACTATTAAATAAAAGAGATATGATTAACTCCATATCTTCAATTATTTAAGATCTTTTAGAGATTAAAAAGATACTTGTATATTCATTACAATACATGCAAAGTATTTTTGAAAATCTTGAACTATATATTGACTTAACAGAAAAATAAAATATGTTAAGGGTTGCATGGATAGAATAGAAACTTCAAGGGCTTAAACATAAATTATTTATGAAGTTTTTTAAGTTTAAATTCACTTAATCTATAAGGGTTAAAATGATATTTTACAGTGAATATAAATTTATGTAAAACTTCAGGGACTTAGAATGAATATTTACATGAAGTTTTTAATCAAAAAAATATATATTTAGAAATATTTAATATTTCCAGGGTTTAAAATGAAATTTTTTAAGTATTAATCTAATAACTTCAAAAGACTTAAATGAAATTTTTAAGTGAAATTTTATTACTAATACTTTAAGGACTGAAATGAAAATTTTAAAATCTTTTAAAACTTAGTGAATATTTACATGATTATATGTTTGTCACTGAGACATAGATTTTAAAACTTTAAGTGCTCAATTCTTCTTAAAGTAGTTAGTGAATATTGACTTATACATACATATCATTCACTAATATATCTTATGGATTATAACATCATAATATCTTTAATCCATACTACATACATGTTAAAATCAATTCATCCATAACACACATGGACTACCTATTGCATGATCTTAACACAAGGCAATTTCGATTATCATAACATACTTGCCTTATAATGTATATCAAAATTGGCTCCAATCCAATATTTTATTAATGAGCATAAATTACATGTTATTTCTCCTATATGATTGACTAACACTCTTATAAGCAAGAAGTCACATTTGGTCAACCACACAAATCGAATTTGTGATCAAAGCTCAATAAGGTATGAAGTTTTATTTTCTCCACAAATTAGATATGTCCTATCATTAAGGGGAAGATACTTCACAGGTATCTATTTTAACTTTGTCGATACCTTATTGTTTTAAGGGGGAGAGATATCATGCACGATCCACTGATTTTAAATTAAATATTATGGGTCAATAATTCAGGGGGAGCATGCTCATAAGGGTAAAAGAGAATATTGACTAGACATGAATTAAAACATATATGTCATCGACAAAGGGGGAGAATGTAAAATCAAAATTGTCGACATAGGATTATATTTTAATCATGTCAATTTAAACCCTAATTACATTTTTAATCTATAAGGGTTAAATAAGTCAATCGATAATTAAACCTAACTCCAATTAATTAATTAATCATGTGAGTCAAAGGTTTAATTCAAAGTTAAAAGTCAAATTGGAATAATTGCATTTTAACCTTGAATATTATTATTATTATTATTATCTTTTGACTCTTTATTCAAGGTATAATATTCCAAGGGAACAAAACACTATTCACGTTTGAATTTTTACAAAGATAAGATTTTCCAACAAACTTTATCCAAGAAAACACTATTCAAGATAAGATCAAAGACAAAGCTTGGATTTATGTGAGAAATCAAGAGGTCATCCATTGAAGATCCAAGGGTGGATAATTAAGGTTCCTAAGCGAAGTTAGCCTTAAAGTATAGAGAAGTTTTTAAGAGTTCTTTGATACTCTAAAATACTAACTTACCCGTAAAAGTTGGAGGTTCTTAAGAGTTTCATTGATACTCGGTGTGAGTCTACCCGTAAAAGACTGGTTCCTAAGCGAAGTTAGTCTTAATGCTTAGAGAGGTTTTTAAGAGTTTCCTTGATACTCTAAGGTTTTGCCATAACCTTTAGGCTAGTGAATTTCGATAGTTGATCGGGACTGGATTAGCCCTTGTTTGGGTGAACCAGTATAAATTCTTTTGTGTTGTTCCTTGTTAACTTTAGTTTTTATCTTTCATTTAAAAACAACTAAACAACACTTAATTGAAAAGGATCCCTCTTCCAGTTATCTGGTCAAATACAAAGGTCGACTACTTTACGCAGATCCCTCATCCAGTTATCTGGTTAACTATCTGAGGTTATATTCATTGCTTTAAATCTTTATTCATATATTTTTTCAAGCATTTAATTATCAAATATATATCCAGTTATCTGGTCATTTACTCTATAATATAACTTGTGTTTATAATATAACTTAGTATTCATATACTACAGTTGTTTATAAAACACTATCTGAAAAGTTGACTCTGTATTCATATATTGTAGTAAACTTCAAGAGAAAAAGACAAGTCCAATATATAATATTATAAGATATAATATTATATTTCTTAAAATCTTATAATAGTATTATATTACTAATAATATTATACTATTATTATTATATAACCATTTGTGTATTTAAGTGTGTGTAGGTAATTTCGCTATTAATCTACATAAATCGAAAAGAGACTATTATCCCCTCTTATAGCCTCGGATCACGATCCAACACCCGCTAGATCTAATTTACACAGATATCTGGGGTCCAGCCCCGGTGATCTCTGCAGAAGGCTTTCGGTATTACATAAATTTCGTAGACGTCGCGACAAATTACAATTGGGTATTTCCGTTGAGGAATAAGGCAGAGGTAGGGGCGACGTTCCAACCATTTCAACTGTGGGCATAACGGCAGTGTGGAACACAGATCAAAGAGGTCCAATCTGATAACGCGATGGAGTTCAAGAAACTCGCAAAAAGCCTGGAAAAATCAGGAGTTGGTTACCGATTCTCAGCCCCATACAGCCATCAACCAATGGGGTCCGTTGAGAGGCGTCACAGGCATTTGATAGATACTGCTCTTACGATGCTACAACATGCTGTAATACGAGTCGTTTATTGGGACTATGTAGTATTAACGGCAGCCCACTTGTACAACTGGAATCCATCCAAAATCTTGAACAACACATCGCCGTATGAGGCTCTGTTTCAGCAAACTCCGGATTACAGGAAACTGCGTGTTTTTGGGTCGCGATGTTATCCCTGCCTCCGTAATTACAAATCGAATAAACTTTCACAGAAATCAGTCCCCTGCGTGTTCTTAGGATACCCACAAAATCAAGATGCGTACCTGTCTTATGATCCGGCTGGAAAATGTACAGTTCAAGGGATGTTCGTTTCAACGAAGAGGACTTCATGCTGAATAAATGCTTATGCGAGGAGCAAAAAACAAATGTTACACAATCGCCAGCTGAAAGACGCACAAATTATTGCCCTATTTTTCGAAATAAATCAAAACAGGTGTCGGGTCACTACACCATCGGACCCAACCAATCAATACATAAAGAGGGATCGGGTTCGGTTTACCCAAATCAATTTAACAAAGAAATATCGGGTGAAGTCTGCCCAAATCAAACAAACAAGGAGGTATCGGATCCAGTCTGCCCAAATCAATTAAATAAAAAAGCATTGGACGCAGTCGAGCTAGTTCAATCAAACCCTAACGATGAAACCCAATCAAGTTCGCCCAACATCAGCGAAGAAGAGGTATCGGGTCAAATAGCATCGGACTCGACAACAAGTTCCGAATATCCGGTAACATTCTCATTTTCAACGGAACAAACCTCGTCGGAGAAGGATCCTGGCAACATACAAGAAAAATTCATCGGAAATCGACCAGCTACGAGAGCATTAAAGGGGATAGTGAAACCGAACCTACGATACGCTCTGTCAGTAGCAGCCAACGGGAAATTCATACCTCGCTCTCCAAAAACGGCTATGCTAGACCAGAATTGGAGAACGGCAATGGAGTTGGAGTTCAATGCGTTAAAGAAAAATCAGACGTGGGTACTAATAGACAGATCACCAGATGACAATATCATTAACACGAAATGGATTTTCAAAATTAAATAACGTAAAGATCGATGGGTCGATCGAACGCTATAAGGCGAGGTGGGTGGCCAACGAAATGAGACAAGTCGATCGAGGGAACGGACTACACACACACTTTCAATCCGGAGGTGAAGGCGACCTCGGTTCAGTTAGTTCTCACATTAGCCATCAGCAGAAATTGGGTACTAAGCCAAATTGACATCTCAAACGCGTTCCTCCACGGAGAAATAGATAAACGCATAATTGTCACGCAGCTAGCCGGATTTGAAGATCCAGAGCATCCCACCCAAGTTTGTCTGCTCAAGAAAGCTCTCTACGGGTTGAAGCAATCACCCCAGATGTGGTACCGGAGGCTACGGAACTTCTTAACAGCTATAGGATTTAAAGAAAGCTATGCTGATCCATCATTATTCCTATGGGTTCAAGACAACGAAACAGTGTTCCTATTCGCATACGTAGAGATATAGTGATAACCGGATCGTCGAAAGGAAAAATAGAAGAGGTAACGGCAAAATTGGGAAATGAGTTCTCCCTAAGGGAACTAGGAACTGTCCTTCTTCCTCGGCATTCAGGTTCGACTAACCAATAAGACGCTCTTCCTATCCCAGCAGCACTACTTAGTAAACATGTTGGAAAGCTGCAATCTCACGAATTTAAAGCCATCAAACACCCCAATGATAGCACAGCAGGATATGTTCTCTGAAGAAGCTCCAATCACAAAATCAACAAAAATATAAGAGTGATTGGGTCGCTCCAATACCTCACGTTAACTCGAACGGACATCAAATTCGCGGTCAACAAACTAGCACAGTTCATGGCGTCACCGAAGCCACTACATTGGGTCGTGATGAAAAAGGTGTTACGATACCTATCTGGAACGCAAACATTCGAGATAACCTTGTCCGTAGTAACGAATTTCACGCTCACCGGTTACTACGACGCGGATTGGGGGGCGACACCGTCGATCGGAAAAGCCAGTCTGGAATGTTAATTTACTTGGGAGAGACACTGATTAGCTGGTCGTCACGGTCGCCAGGTCGAGCACCGAAGCCGAGTACAGGACGATTGCAAACACAGTGTAAGAACTGTAAGTAACAAAATCACTCCTTACGGAACTTGGTATAGTAATTCCGACCCCAATGAAATCACTCCTTACGGCAACCTTCGTAGCAAACAATCTGATCTGTCACACAAAGTAAAGAAATTACAGTGTTAATACACTGTAAAATAAGCTCTGTAAATACAGTTTAAATAAGTAATTATATAACAGGACCTATATGTCATTGTCCGTGAAGTTTTATTATGCAGATAAATGTCTCAAGACACACACGCATCATATCAAGAAAGCTTGGGGAGCAAGTTGCAAAAGTTTCAATAAAGAAACTAATGGGCCAACTATGCGTGGACTCAAATAAAATAATTTGTATAAGTAATATAGTATTATGATAATATTAGTTATACAAATTCTGTTAGAGTTAATGAGTCTATGTATTATAAATAAAACCCTTGTAAACATTAATATGAATTAATTGAATGCAAACAGTGATTAGCGTAATCTCCTCTCTCTCCCCCAACTAACTTCTAGGTTCCGTTAGTTTGAGGAACCCTAGAAGTTCCCCCAAATTCTCGCTCCCAGTGCTCGCGTACCTCCGGCCACTCTGGTCTCCAATATCGCCGGCACGCCTCCCTCTCATAGGTTTAACACAAAGCTCAGGCATGTAGCAATGAATTTGCATTTCGTACTTGAAAAGACGGACGCAGGCGACATAGAAGTTAAACACATCCCAGGGAAACTACAGCGAGCAGACATTATGACAAAAGCGCTAAAACCAGATGTGTATCAAGGTCTCCGAGTCAACCTCGTTGGAGAATCCCCGCCGGTTGAAATAACAACCAATAAAGTTAGTTATGTTATTAGGTTAGTTAGTAATCTCAAGTAGTTAAGTAATAATTAATTGTAATTAGTATAAATGTGAAACACTAAGTACATACAGAGACAAGTTTGAAAAGTAAATACATCTACAATCATTGTTGGGTAACATTTCAATAATGTCTGCGTTAAGATTTGGATATCTTGCGCGGTGACATAGTGGTCGCGGAGTTTAATCACGTGTTGAGATTTGGAAGAGGCCCATTAATTGGGTGTATGATTAGTTTTTGTTTTGTCGTATGTTAACTCAACATGAGACTTGATCACTACTAGACAACTCGGTAGTTTGTTGTTTTAATGTGGTCACAAGATTCTTGTCTTTCCGGATTCATATTTGTCTATTGATCCTTTTCCAGTTATCCCTGTGCTCCTCGTGAACTCTTCGTTTTTAATCTTTTACCATCTCTTAAAATTACAGTTGGATGAAATCAATGATAAACCATCTACTAACTATTTATCAATAGGGCAATTAATAATTTTTATGGTAGAACATAACTGTCATCTTCTATGATTGTTGAAAGATATATAAGATCCAAAGTTTGTAAAAACAAAAGGACTTCAAAAAAATGTTCTGTAACGAATCTTTCATCTAATTGGGGTAAGATTTCTTTAAGTCTGACCAGTACCTATCTATACCCTGCTGTTTTTGGGACCCACCTGTTCTCATTCCTAGATTCGGGGAAATAGTTATAAATTATTACGGTGTATTTTTGGAAATGTACCGAGTAATTACGGTGTAGGCATGACAATTCGTGTTGACACAAACACAACTGACACGATTAATTTTTTTCGTACGAACACGATTCGTTTCAAAAAAATTTAACACGACACGAACACGACTAGGGTATCAAACGAGCCGAGCTTTTACTTATAAAGCCGAGTTCGGGCTCGGCTCGTTAAGGTATCATCTGAACTCGGACTCGAGCCCACGAGTCTGGGTTCGAACTTAACCTGTAAGTTAAAATAATTAATTTAGAAACATGGGGGTTAAACTCATAACCTCTCGCATGTTGAAAAAAATGTTTTAACAACTGTGTTATATCTCTATTCTGTCTAAATATAAGATAATATTTTTTTATAATTAATAATAATTTGATATTTAATATTAGATATTTTTATAATATTATATTTAATTAATAATCGTTTCGTGTTATCGTGTTATATAATCTCAATTTACGTTTCGTGTAATCGTGTCGTTTCGTGTTTTTAGAGACAAACACTAAACCGACATTATTATTAATCGTGTCAAAACTTTCAACGCTAACCCGACACTATTATAAACGTGTCGTGTTTTTTTCCGAATCGTGTCTGTTATTGTCACCCCTACTTCTTCAGTGAGGTACTTGGTGCGGACCTACGATTCCACCGTTCAATTTCCGTGTTCATCCTCCACCGTCGTCCATTTGTCTGGGAATTGCCTCGATCCTCCACTTCAGAATCCGCGAACTCGCGACTGGCGGAATCCGGAATCGCGAGTTGGTAATAGGATTTGAAGTCGGTGGAGGAAATAAAATAAACTATGTAAAATATTAATTTTTGGTTGGACGGTTCACAATCACAGATAAAATATGGACGATCGAGATGACCGCAGGTTCTTTTTACCCTTTATTTATATAGAATTTACTTTTAGTTTCGTTTAGAATTAGTTTTTACCTCAAAAAAAGAAGAAGTTAAAATTACCTTCAGAAAATAAAAACGTCGTAATCGGGTAAAATGAAAATCTGTGCAGATCTCATTCCTTAATTGCATTTGACTGTATTCCTTGCCACGTGTTGGATCGATCTATGTCCGTCGATGAAATCATTTGAACTCGGTATTCTGGTAAATCTGTGATAACACGTGGCAGTAAAAAATACTAAAGTACATAAAAAAATAAATCACAATTCCACTACCGAATAGAATAAGAGAGTGACGATGGATTTCAAATTTTTAAACTGAGAAAATAGGTAGAGAGAGAGAGAAAGGGACCGCGAGGGCGACGACTTTGTTACTAAGACCCGCCCAAATCCTTCTCCGTTTTGTCCTATTCTCACCGCATCGGTTTCGTCGCCGCTCTCTGTTATCACGCGGCGGAAGTTGCCAGGTGTAGAACTAGCGGATGACGGAGTCGGCGAGGTAAAAACACGTTTTCGCCACCTCTTTTCATCTCATCTCCTCTTTCGGTTAGTTTTATGTTTTAATTTCAATTTATATTTCAAATAAGCAGAAACAGAAACAGAGAGTGCTGCTACTGTACTGTCTAGATAGTAGTAGTAGAAGAAGAAGAAAAACGACACAAGGAATCACCGCCTGAGGAGAACAGCGGTGGGTAGGAATAAAGGAGTAGATTGATAAAGGTTTTTTTTTGGATTTTATTGCTTTTCATGTATACAACTATAACATCTTTTTTTTTTATAATTATTAATCAATTATTGTTTCTCTCTGTGTAATGTCGTCTGCATTTTCTCTTCTTGTATTGTCCGCCTTTCTTCCTTTCACCTAATATCATTTATTGTTGTTGTTTCCCCTTTTCCATACTATTCAGGTCTCAAATCATCAGAATTCAGGATTTCAACAACAAAAGACTAAGTAGTAGTATCAGAAAACGAAACAAACAAGTAAATAGTTGTTTTTGTTATTGTCAAATGCTCCTGCTTCGGTGTTCTTACTATAAGTCGGCATCAAAAGAATCTACATCCGAATCATATTCTTTCCGATATCCTACCCTTATCTTTAGATGGCTGTTCTTAGCTTTCTTACCCTTTACTTCAATCACCTTTCTTTACCGGAGAAAATACATGTCATCGTCAATCTTGCAATGCTTCTCTCGTTGTTTTTCTTCCTATCAACAAGACACTTCTTCTCATGTCTGCTTGGTCGAGTTTCTCCTTACAAAGATGACCACCAGAATCCGACAACCGCTGTAAGGCGTCAGTCTGGAGACCATCAGCTCACAGAAGTAGGTAAACTGTTCTATGTTTCAGTTGCCTGTTGTTTTTATGTTTTACTATTACAAGTCATAGTCTTGGGATTTCAAGTTGTCACATTGTTGATGAGAAAAGAAGATGGTGACGTGAGTTTCAGGGAATATTCTCTTCTCTACCTGCCTTTTGTTCAAACTCTAGCTTGGATTGTTCTTCTTTTGTCCACATTTTACTGCAAATTCAATGTGCTGGATAAATTTCCTTTCTTTATCAGGCTTTGGTGGATCTCAGCATTCTTCCTCTGTATTTACATCGCCTATGCAGACACAAAACTACTTCTAGACAATCTAATAACCTTGAGTTCCCACGTTATCGTAAACTTTATTTCTTTTCCATCTCTTGCATTCCTGTGTTTTGTTTCGATACGTGGTGTCACTGGTATACAATTGCATCATAACAGTAATCTAGACCTCCAAGAACCTCTGCTTTCTGATGGAGAAGAAGAAGGATCGACAGCTTGTATTAAGGTCACTCCTTATGAGAACGCTGGGATTAAATCCTTACTTACTCTTTCTTGGCTAAATCCTATCCTGTCGATTGGTTCTAAGAGGCCTCTTGAACTTAATGATATACCTTTGTTAGCTACGAAGGATCGTTCAAAAACTTGTTACAAGATATTGAATTTAAATTTGGACAAATTGAAGATAGAGAATCCATCAAAGCCCCCATCTTTGGCTATTGCTCTTTGGCGATCATTCTGGAAGGAAGCTGCTGTTAATGCAGTGTTTGCTGGATTGGACACACTAGTCTCTTATGTCGGTCCTTTTCTAATCAGCTATTTTGTCGATTATTTGAGTGGAAATATTACTTTTGAACATGAAGGTTATATTCTAGCATCAATTTTCTTTGCTGCCAAATTAGTTGAAACAGTCACTACTCGTCAGTGGTATTTAGGAGTAGATATTTTGGGCATGCATGTACGGTCATCTTTAACAGCTATGGTGTATCGTAAGGGGCTTAGACTCTCAAGCACGGCTCGTGGATGTCACACCACTGGTGAGATTGTGAACTACATGGCTGTTGATGTGCAAAGAATTGGTGACTATTCATGGTACCTTCATGATATCTGGATGCTTCCTATGCAGATTATTCTTGCTCTGGCAATCTTGTACAAGAATGTAGGTCTTGCATCTATTACAACACTAATTGCTACTGTTATTTCCATTGTTATAACAATTCCTCTAGCAAAAATTCAAGAAGAGTATCAGGACAAACTGATGGCTGCCAAGGATGAAAGGATGAGAAAGACATCAGAATGTTTAAAGAATATGAGAATCCTTAAGTTGCAGGCTTGGGAGGATCGCTACAGGTTGGAGCTAGAAGAAATGAGGAATGTTGAGTTCAAATGGCTGAGGAAAGCTTTATATTCTCAGGCTTTTATCACCTTTTTTTTCTGGGCTTCTCCGATATTTGTTGCTGTTGTCACTTTTGCCACTAGAATACTTATGGGTGGTCAACTTACAGCAGGTAGTGTGCTATCGGCTTTGGCAACTTTTAGGATTCTCCAAGAGCCACTTCGAAATTTCCCAGATTTAATATCTATGATTGCCCAGACAACGGTGTCCTTAGATAGGGTATCGGGTTTCTTACAACAGGATGAATTGCCAAGAGATGCAACCATTCGTGTTCCTCAAGATATGACGGATATGGCTGTTGAAATCAAAGATGGCAATTTCTGTTGGGACCCTGCATCTCCAAATCTAACACTATCAAATATTCAACTGAAAGTTACCAAGGGAATGCATGTGGCAGTGTGTGGTGTGGTTGGTTCTGGGAAATCAAGTTTTCTTTCCTGCATTCTTGGAGAGATACCCAAGATTTCGGGTGAAGTAAGTGGTAAATGTTCATTCACACATTTTATTTAAAAATTAAAATAAATCTCTTAATTTTTTATTCATGCTAAAACATGCATGTTTACACTTTTATGTCATGTTGTCATTATTTCTTATTGGATTTTTCATCAGGTTAAAATAAGTGGTTCTTCTGCTTATGTCTCCCAATCAGCTTGGATACAGTCAGGAAACATAGAAGATAATATTCTCTTTGGAAGTGCCATGGATAAAATACGATATAAAAGTGTACTATATGCATGCTCGTTAAAAAGGGATCTGGAACTATTTTCCCATGGAGATCAAACCATTATTGGTGACAGAGGCATTAATCTTAGTGGTGGACAGAAACAAAGAGTGCAGCTTGCTAGAGCTCTTTACCAAGATGCAGATATTTATTTACTGGATGATCCCTTTAGTGCTGTTGATGCACACACAGGAAGTGAATTATTCAAGGTAACAAATGAAATTATAAAGTACAAATTTAGTTTTATATTGATGTCCCTAGAATATCTGTAACCATGAATCTTCTTGACCTTTTTTGTTTGTTTTAAATATTATAGGAATACATAATGTTTGCTCTTGAAGGTAAGACCGTCATATTTGTTACCCACCAAGTTGAGTTTTTACCAGAGGCTGATTTGATACTTGTGAGTAAACTTTTTCTATTTTCAGCAATAACATAAAAATAATTAAACACAAATATATGTACGTACATATAGATTTTTTTGTTTCTATCTTTCTACTGAAGAATCATGTAAATGGAGAGAACCTTTGGTATTTTTTTCACATGATTTGCTATTTTGCAGGTCCTAAAAGAAGGCCATATAATTCAAGCTGGGAAATATGACGAACTTTTGCAGGCAGGAACTGACTTTAATACTTTGGTTTCAGCTCATCACGAGGCCATTGAAGCTATGGATATTCCAGAATATGCATCTGAAGATGTATGTGGACCTATTACCGGTGATGAAACAGAATCAAACATATACAGTGGCAACAGCATCACCAAACTAGGGCATGAAAAAGAGTCTTCTTCTGGCAAGAAAGCAATGAAGGAAAAAAAGAAAAAAAAACTCATGCGGAAGAAGCAGCTTGTTCAGGATGAAGAACGAGAAAGAGGGAAAATTAGCTTGAAGGTGTATTTGACTTATATGGCTGCAGCATATAAAGGAGCACTCATACCATTAATTATTCTGGCACAAGTGTCGTTTCAACTTTTCCAGATAGCAAGCAATTGGTGGATGGCGTGGGCAAATCCCCAAACCAAAGGAGACGAGGCAAAAACAAGCAACATGACCCTTCTTGTAGTCTATATGTTCCTTGCATTTGGAAGTTCATGTTTTGTATTTATAAGAGCAATTCTTGTAGCCACATTTGGGCTGAAAGCTGCGCAGAAGTTGTTTGTAAATATGCTAAGGTGTATTTTTCGAGCACCCATGTCCTTCTTTGATTCAACTCCAGCTGGGCGAATCTTAAATCGTGTATGTTATTGTAGATAGGAAATCTCTAAAATCTTTTAGAAAATATATAAATGCTTTATTTATTTTTTAATATAAACTTCTTCAGGTATCCGTAGATCAAAGTGTTGTTGATCTAGATATTCCTTTTCGACTTGGGGGATTTGCATCAACGACAATACAACTTCTTGGTATAGTTGCTGTAATGGCAGATGTCACCTGGCAAGTTTTAATTCTGATAATTCCAATGGCTATTGCTTGCTGGTGGATGCAGGTAAATAAGAAGTACAGCAATAATTAAATCATTCCTATTTTGATTTTCCAATATATAAGTTTTTATCTATAAGAAATTGTTCATGACTCATGAGTTATAAAATTGAAATGCTATCATTAGATGCTATTTTATTGGAAAAAACAACCAGATACACTAAAGCTTCCAATTATGTGGAACAGAAATACTACATGAGTTCTTCTAGGGAACTTGTTCGAATTGTCAGCATTCAAAAGTCACCAGTGATCAATTTGTTTGGGGAATCCATTGCTGGTGCTTCTACAATAAGAGGCTTTGGTCAGGAAAAGCGATTTATGAAGAGAAATTTATATCTGCTTGACTGTTTTGCTCGACCATATTTCTATAGTATTGCAGCAATTGAATGGCTTTGTTTCCGAATGGAATTGCTATCAACTTTTGTTTTTGCTTTCTGTATGGGTCTTCTTGTGAGCTTCCCACATGGAACTATTGATCCAAGTATGCACTACCTTAATTCTTTAATTATCCTATGATATTTTTGATAAGAAATATCTTTTGACCTTTATTTTAATTTTTTATTGAAAAATCATTAATAGCCAAAATCAAACCATTTTTTGTACATGTGCATAAAAATATCGCAATCTCTGAACCTTTTATAGGTATGGCTGGTCTTGCTGTGACATATGGTCTTAATTTGAATGCACGTCTCTCACGATGGATATTGAGCTTTTGTAAGCTTGAAAATAGAATTATATCGATTGAGCGAATTCATCAATATTCCAATATAACCAGTGAAGCACCCCAACTTGTAGAAAATTTTCGTCCACCATTTTCTTGGCCGGAGAATGGAACAATTAAGTTCATAAATGTCAAGGTAACTTCTGCCATCTCTTTTTTATTCCATAATTTTACATCATTCATTTTAATTTTAGATATTGCAATTGCCATTTGAGGTTCTACCTCTTTTTATTACGAGAGTAATGAACTTGGAAATACCAGGTATCTTCATTTTGTGTCATATCTCAATGCAGAGTAACATGCTTTGTATATGGATCTCCAATGATTAAAAAAGATGGGTCTGCTTTGTATCATTATAAATATGTATATGTATGCACAAAGATGTCTAGTTATTTTCAAAAAGACCCATTGCAATTTGCAATCAGCATTCTTTCAATCAGAATAAATAAATAAATTTGATTGTTTTCTATATGTCTAATTAAAGGATAAATACTTCATTTGAAACTCATGAACAAAAATCACTTGAACTATATTCTAAATCAACATCTTTAAGAATCATGGGTTGTATTTTTCTGATCCATTATACACCATTTGCATAACTGAAGTAACGTTGGATATCATTTCAAAATTATTTCTGTTTGTAATGTTTTTAAGGTCTGCTGGAGTTGAACCCGAACTTCAGAGTTAGGAAGTATCAGGCTACTTGTCAGAGGGGGTTGGAACTTGAAATCCTTTTTCTTTATTCTGTGGAAACATGTTTGGGTGCAAGGTAGAAAATTGCATTTGAATACATGTTTGGGTTCCTTCCTTTTCCTCTGCAGAAAGATGACACACGCTGCCTTTTATTTACTATTCCTTCTAATCCAGCGAGTTCATTCTAATGCCTTAAATCTGATAGCACTATAGCAATTAGCAATCATAATAGTATTTTTTTACATTTTATATGTTTTGGTATGTGAATGATGCTATCCCTTTCCCCTTTTATTCAATAGGTTCGCTATAAGGAGAACCTGCCAACTGTTCTTCATGGAGTAACTTGTATGTTTCCCGGTGGAAAAAAGATTGGGATTGTTGGGCGGACAGGAAGTGGTAAATCTACCCTTATACAGGCTTTGTTCCGTTTAGTTGAACCTGTTGATGGAAAAATCATTATAGACAATATTGATATTGGTAGTATTGGTCTTCATGATCTTCGTAGTCGTCTTAGTATTATCCCACAAGACCCTACATTGTTTGAGGGTACAATTCGAGGGAATCTTGATCCTCTTGAAGAACACACAGATCATGAGGTTTGGCAGGTAAAATGAACTCACCGTACTTTCTCAAATATGCAGATTTATATTTATGAAATGTGTAATTGAGTTTCATTGATGTTTGTTTCAGGCACTTGATAAATGCCAACTTGGTGAATTTGTTAGGCAAAAGGACCAAAAGCTGGAAACAGCTGGTAATATTTAATTGTACGTCTCATTTTTAAGTTGTGATATGATTTTTTGTTCTCTGCCAATAATGTCTGATTTTCAGTATCAGAAAATGGAGACAATTGGAGTGTTGGGCAGAGGCAGCTGGTTTCTTTGGGACGGGCATTGCTGAAACAAGCACGAATATTGGTACTTGATGAAGCAACAGCCTCAGTTGATACAGCTACTGACAATCTTGTCCAAAAAATCATTAGAACAGAATTTATCGCATGCACAGTATGCACAATTGCTCACAGGATCCCCACTGTAATCGACAGTGATCTAGTTCTGGTCCTCAGCGATGGTAAAGAAAACATTACAAATTTCATCATCATTTGTTTAGAATATAATTTCAGTTAATTTTTTTTCCAGGTCGAGTAGCTGAGTACGACACACCATACCGGCTACTGGAAGACAAATCTTCTATGTTCCTAAAGCTTGTATCCGAGTACTCAACAAGGTCTAATAGTGTTGCAGATGTTTGAGTGGGTTGCACGCACACGTTTCAGTTTTGCGACACGGTGTTCTTCTGTAGTCTAGAGAGATTGAGAAAACCATGGTATAAAGGTGACGAACAATTCTAATACAAAGGTGAGGAACCAGGTTGTGGGTGGGGTATTATACAAATTTAGCAGAGAAAATTGACGACCATTAAAAAAATGTATTGCAGTAAGATTTGGCGAATCTAGAAATAAAAATAGCGTTTTATGTTTCCTCTCTATTTAGTTTTATCTGTAATAATAAGAATGAAGGAATGTTTGATATTTAAACTCATAAGTGCATTTTAAATTTTTAATACGACGTTTATTAAACTGTTTTATTTGGAGATTAAAGTATGAGCTAAATGCTAATGAGCCAAGCCCGAATTAATTTAATTATAATTGCTCTATTGTTATCTTAATATTATATAAAATTTAAATATCAATTATCCATTTCTGTCTTTTGAATTATTTCGCTTAAGTATACAAAGAGTGAGGCATGAAGGGTGACGACATTTTGTCGTTGACCAAGTTGTCCCTGACGTCGACGAAACAACATACTGCCCCATCGGAGTCGGTGCACTCGACCAACAACCTAGCAATCATCCACGGTGAAAATATGTTGGGAAGAGAAGATCTATTTCATAATTTCACCACTACAAAAATTATGAAATATAACAATCATAAATTCATAATAGTGTAAGAAAAAAAATGTCAACATCCTTCAAAAAACTCATCATAAGAGTAAATTAGTAACCAAGGCTGAAAGAATATAAGATTAAATGTGCTACTTCGAAAATATTTCTGTATATTTAGCACAATGCTCAACACCTCTCGTCAATTATTTATTAAAAATTAACTTTATAAAAAAAAAGAGGTTTAGAAACTAAACCAAAGGAACACAACCATAGCACAAGCAATAAATACCGGTGTAATGGTTGATGCCCACCCATTAGGAATTATGAAATGAGCACAAATATTATAAAAAAAATTAAAATCATTGACTGATTAATTTCTCAGTAATCCATCCCACCCATTCCTCCAGGCATTGGTGAAGCATCTTTTTCGTCTTTAGGGAGTTCTGTGACAACAGCTTCGGTAGTAGTCATCAAAGAAGAGACGCTGCAAAATTTCCAGAGAATTTAATACTAGCTCAATTTCTAGAGAAAAAACATCAGACATTCGTTTTTTTTACCTTGCAGAATCAACCAATGCAGTTCGGATAACTTTCAATGGATCGATTATACCTGCCTTCACCATATCTACATATTCATCTATGGAAAAAGCACGAAAATTACAACATTTTAAGTTCAACTTATTTCTTATTTATAAAAAACAAGAATTTCACAATTCGATGAATAAAAGAAGCTATACCTTTTGCAGCATCATAACCAAGATCATAGTTATCACTCTCCAAAAGCTTTCCGACCACAACAGCACCTTCAACTCCAGCATTGGAAGCTATTGTGTGAACTGGTGTCTACATGTTGAAAGTTTAGTTAATAATAATGATAAACTAAAAAAGATTAACGGAAAGAAAACAATGAAAAAAATGCATGATAAATACGAATAAATAATACTTTGAGAGCATTCTGGATAATCTGGACACCAATTTTCTGATCAAAATTTGCAACGTGAAGCTTGTCGAGCTCTTTAGATGCATAAAGAAGAGCAACACCTCCACCTGGTACAATGCCCTCCTCAACAGCTGCTTTCGTTGCATTTAAGGCATCAGTAACTCTGTCTTTTTTCTCACCAACTTCTGCTTCACTGGCACCTCCAATCTAAACAACACCCAGTTTAAGTACAGTAGGAAAATCAGGAACTAATCAACATAAAATTCAACAAATATGCATCTGTTCACTGGTACTTTCAATCCAAGTTAAGCAGGGTTTAGGGTTTAGATAAAAATGAAGGAAAAACAATGTAAACCACCAATCATTAAATATCCAAGTTCAGCAAACAATTATAATCTTCGCAATCGATAGTCTATTCTTTAATGAGTTTGATCGTAACTGGAGATAAATGACACATACTTTGCTAATTTAACAAGAAAATTGAAACCATGGCAATCTTACAACCAATACCTTCAAAACAGCAACACCACCTGAGAGTTTTCCTAGTCTTTTCTGTACTTTCTCCCGATCATAATCAGAATCACTTGCTTCAATTGCAGATCTCAGCTGCCAAATTACCAAATGATACATTCAAGTTAATGCAAAATAACAAATGTACATCAATGCACTGCAAAATAGAATTGTAAAATATATTAAATGCAAATCACACAAACCTCCTCACATCTTTCTTCAATTGCTTTTCTATCACCAGCGCCATCAAGGACAACACTGTCATCTTTGGAAATAGTTACCTTGAAAGCATACAAATCATTTTATTAAGTTAGACAATATTTTAAAATCCAAAGCAGAAAAGTAAAATTGCCAAGCCATCTTAAAAACACATAAAAATCCATTCTTAGAATAAACAATATGTATATAAAATTTTGTAAAAACCTTTGAAAACGTTGCTTTGAAAATATAAAAATAGCATTTTTCACAAAAATAAATGAGAAGCAAACCTTTTTGCATGTTCCGAGCATTTCAAATTCCACCTTATCAAGATTCATGCCAAGCTCTTCAGTTATAACCTGAGATTTGATTAAAAAATACACATAAATACATAAAAATAATAATAATTGAGAGAACAGGTGAGAAGACACCTACCTCGCCACCAGTCAGAGTAGCCAAGTCCTGCATATTTGCTTTTCTGTTTTCTCCAAACCCTGGAGCTTTAATAGCACAAACCTAGAGATAAAGGAATAGTTACTTCAAACAATACTTTAAAGGAAATGGTTTGAAGGATAAATCATCAGATTTGCTAATCTAAGAAACAAACCTTAATCCCTGCTCGAAGCTTATTAAGAATTAAAGTTGCAAGTATATCACTCTCAACATCTTCAGCGATAATTAGCAGAGGTCTTTGAATCTGCTCAGTAAAATTATTTAATGACGCATTATTTAATTTTCGAGAAAAAATCTTCAAAAATAATTCGGGAAGAAGAGTGTGGGAGAGCTGAACTGCTAGAAAACTTACTTTTAGTGCCATCTCTAGCACTTTAACCAAAGCTTGAATATTTGATATTTTCTTTTCGTGAATTAAAATGAGAGGATTTTCAAGTTCCTACAGGGCACCAAATTTTGGAATATCATTTGGGTCTATACATACAAATGAAAGAAATGGTGTGGATTAAAAGAACTTACACATTTCTGGTTTTTCTGATTGGTGATGAAGTAAGGAGAAATATAACCTCTGTCAAGTTTCATTCCCTCAACAACTTCAAGCTCGTTGTAAAGTGTTTTTCCATCCTACAAAATAAGGATAAAGGTAACATTAAACAAAAAAAAGCCAACTTATTTTCTAGAAATAGATGTTTGTTCAGAAAATGGGAGTACATGATACATACTGATTACTGAATAATTATATTTAGCAACTTTAAAGAAATTATCTTACAGCAATAGTGATAACTCCATCTTTTCCAACTTTTTCCATGGCCTTTGCAATGAGTTCACCAATTTCTCTTTCACCATTTGCTGATATTGTACCAACCTAAATGTAAAAAGGCACACATCATAAAACCTATGCAAAGAATTATTTTTCAAGATATGCAATAACTGAATGAAGAACATGCATTGCAAGTATTCAAAAGAATGAGGAGATAATTATATAAAATGTGTACCTGAGCAATCTCTTCAGATGTGCTAATCATTCGAGCTCTACTTTTCAGGGTAGTCACCACATTATCAACTGCCATCGTGATTCCCCGTCTTAAATCCATTGCATTCATCCCAGCTGCAACTGATTTACAGCCTTCAGAAAATATTGCTCGTGTAAGAACTGTTGCACATGTAGTACCTGCAGAATGCAGAAAGCATAGGCTTAAAAATCATAATCTTAAAAAAGACAGGAATGAAAAATCAATAATCTACTAAAGAATGAGAATATTTTACAGCCCTCAAATGTAAAAATATTTCTGTTTAGAACAAGTAAAATGACAAAGGAAGGAGATTTAGGTGGCAGTACAATCAGGGAAAATGAAACTGTATTATATAAACTTACCATCACCGGCAACATCATTGGTTGCATTGGCAACCTGTTTTACAAGGCTAGCGCCCATATTCTTAACCCTGTCCTTAAATTCAATGCTCTTTGCAACAGTAACACCGTCTTTGGTGACTTTTGGTGCACCAAAACTTTGTTCTAAAACAACATTGCGACCCTGGTTTTCAATTTCATTACAAAAAATCAATCAATTCAGCATTCAATATATTTATAAACCTTAAAAAAGAAGGAATGTGATCTATAATTTCTTAAGTGCAAAATCATATTTTTATTTGAATGTAAAGAACCACTACATAGGTAGATTTAAGTAATTTAAAAAAATGCATAGAGATAAATTTTAAAAAAAACGAAGCAAATTTTGTTATGCCTGCGGATTGTTATTTTCATTGTTTCTTTATTCTTTCTGGAAAGTAGAAACAACAAAAGAGGACGCAGAAAAGCAAAGGGTAAAATGGAAAAATGAATATAAAAGAATTCAGGATTAATAAAAAAAATGAGCAAAATGAATTTTAAAACCTTGGGTCCCATAGTAACTTTGACAGCATCAGCAAGTTCCTCAACACCTTTAAGCATCAAAGCACGGGCATCAACCCCAAATCTGATATCTTTGGCCGCATAATTCCTTGCATATCCAAATTTACCACCGATCTGCATCACGCATAAAAAATTGTATTTCAACTTCATTCTATCATGTGACATAAATCACATTCACAGAAGAAGAAAAGCTTGTCACGAATAAAACCTTACCTGCTGACCAAGAACTCCAGCGATCCTGCATAAATGGCACAAACAAAAATCGAAGGATCAACGAACCAAGAAAGAATAAATGAAAGGAAGAAGAGATAGAAATACGAATGAAATATCTCCCAATACCGGGCATTGGATGCGATCTTTGCTGCAGCGCGGTACATGTTGAACGAAACCTAGGGTTTCCGCTCGGAGAATGGTAGTGTCTTGGCCCTTGGGGTTTTAGGCGTACAGAAACAATGAATGAAAAAATAGGGTTTTATTAAGATGGGCCGGGGCCTTTGAAAAAATTTGGGTGAGTGTGGGTCGAGAAAATCATTGATGGTAATAGGTATCCAAGCTCATACAAGTTGGACTAAGAATGAGTCTGGCCCGCGAGCCCTGCGGTCCGCCCATAGAAGTACTATAAGTATCTCTAAATATATATAATTATATCAGTGAAGGATTTTACAAGTCGTCCGTTGGTATCGTGGATTTTTTATAAAATCTTTCTTCAAATTTAAGGACGATCAAAATCCGTCGATGAAAGTCTGTTTTCTTGATTCGATCAAACTCGAGTCCAAGTTAAGCTCGATAAAGATTTCATCAAACTTGAAGCTCGTTAAACAGCTTATAACTTTATAAGCAGTATATTTTAATTTTAGTTCCTACCAAACTTATCAAGGCGAGCTTAGAAAGCTGAAGTTCGAACTGGGCTCAATAAGTTTAAGGACTGCCAGGCCAAAATGCATCCCACAGGCCACAGGGTGTAGATTATAATTAAATGATTTAAAAATACTTATTTAAAATACCTTGTTCTTTGGGGTAGAAAAAATAAAACATCCGCTTTTTATGTAAATAATGATATATAGAGGATTTTAAATAAAATCACCATTTAAAATTTTACAAACAAACCCAAAATTTCATTTTCCCTCTAATCGTTCGCTTATTTGAGTTATTTTCCCCAAATCAAAACCAAACATCAAACCCTAGCATCTCCAAATTACCAAAATCGGATTTCCAGGCCATCTTCGTCGTTCCAGCATCCATCTCCAGACGACTAGACTCCATTCTCCACAAGAAGCAGATACTTCATTCAATCATCTCCAGTCTGTAGGTTCCTATTTCTATTTCAGATCATTACCTACAGTTTTTGTTTCAAATCAGATCTCATTATCCAAATCATCACCTTCTTCAGATTATTTACATCTGAAACAATTATAATCATGGCCTTCTTCAGACCATTTACCTTGTCTAAACATTAAAATAGACTCTTAGTAATTTGATCGATTACAGTAATTTGAAATATGATTTTACTTATAGCAATTGATTGATTATCTTATCGATTTGTATTTTGAAATCGAATTTTACTTATAGTAATGGAATTGCCAAGATAGACTTTAATTGTTTTTTTAATTTTAACTTTGACTGTTAATTTCTTAAGATTTGACTGTTGATTTTTATTTCTATTGGTATTTCAATTATTTTTAGGTTAAATTGTATACAAAATTAATATTATAAGTGGGTCATATCAAAATTTAGGTTTCTCATTATTTTCTTGATTTCCATGTTTTATTGATTTAGGTATTCTAAATTAGGAATGCCATCTTCAGAATTACAGCCACTTGAAGTGGAGGAGAATGCATCAACATCAGAATTTATGCCGGTTCAAGTTGTAAATTTGGACAATAAAGAGTCTGTTTCATGTCAACAAGTGCTGCCTTCTGCTGCATCCCCAGCAAAACAACCACTCGATGGACCAGATTTTGAAAGCTCATCATGTATTCAAGTATCACGAAATACACCTGAAAATTCTTCAACTACAATAGTTTCTAGTAATCATGGATATGATGTACCAAAGGAGATCATCAACAGGATCAATGATCCTTTACCGACCAACATTTTGAGATTGCCTGACTTTATCCCTTCCTTCTCTTACAACATTGCTCCCCAGATGGTTTCTCCTACAGCTCCTCCTGAACAATCTCCATCTGATTCTGTGGGTTCTATAGAGTATAGACTATAGTATAACCTATCTTTCGTTACCATATACCACTTATTGTTATTTAAAATCATTTTTCATTCTTTGCAGACATTTTCTTCTTCTAATTTTTTTTATCTTAAAACAGATCACAGGATTGACTGCTCCAATGTCTCCAGCATCTCTTCAACCACCAGTTCCTGGGAAATCATCAGGAAATAAACCATTTTTTTCATTCAACGTAGTTCCACACGCTAATATTAGCCCTGCACCTGGTCAGCAGTTCCAACATACCACTGTAATTCACAATTTTCATGGGTTTTTTCCCTTTCTTATGACACTATTTGCGTAATATGTAGAAAAACTATAAAATAATGTTAATACCGAGCATTTTTTAATATTTTATTGCAGGCCACCAATCAGTCTCAACCTCAAGTGGGAAATTTACCTATGTTTATGTACTCTCAACCTTCTGATCCAGAGAAACCGGCAGGCATTGGTTCTAAAATAACTGGGGGAAAGGCACTTCCTGTTCCATTCCAGGTACCATATCAGCATATCCTATCTTCTCAAATGAACAGCCAGCAACTTCATATTTTTTCTTTCGTATGAAACCCGTTTGCAACGAAATCCTTATATAAAGCTACATATTAACGATCTAATGAATTAGCTAATATCATAAGAAGTGATATAAGGATGTTATTAAAAAGAAAAAAGTTTTAAGTTCTTTTAAATGGGTTGGTGGATTACCCACCAACCCACCTGCCCGACCAAAAAAGTGTTGGAAAAGCGCCTCCAAAAAACGTTTTTTTCGCTTTTTTGCGCTTAAAGGGCCGCTTTTAAAACCATGTTAAAAAGTACACCAGGAGGAAATTACCATTCCACAAGTGCTCCTGAGTCAAACCATCCCACTCTAAGACCAATCTCACTTAGGACTATCCTAACACCTTCTGGATAAGACCTAACACTTTAGAGTTTAGAGAGAGGTTTTTCAGAGAGCTCTCCAAGAACATTGATTCAGGTGTGATTAATTCTACACCAGGGGAGAAGTAACCCATCCTTATTCTCCCCACCCCACTCAGGGAAGCCCCGACATAATATATCAATCAATGGAAAAAAGGAATTTTTTTGGAAATACTTTAACTTAATAAATAATTAGCAACAAAAGGCTTTTTTTAGTGAATGTGCCATATCGGATAACTTAACAGAGAAGCCCCCCCTATGACATCTTAGATTTCCCTGTTAAGGATCTTCCTATCACATACTTACGCGTCCTTATTATGGGTATGAAGAAATCCTACAATCAGTGTTGGAAGCTTATCCAACCCATTGAAAACCTACTATCAATTGCCTGTTATATGGTGGCCGGTGGGAGAATACAATTATTGAACTAGACCATTGCAGGCAAATACATCTACTGGGTTCAAGGTGTCACCCTTCCTGAATCTGTAATTAACAAGGTTAGGAAAATAGCCAGATACATAAAAGGAGAAGCTCATAACAACATCCAACCCAAGCCCGTAACATCTTCTCTCACCATTGCAATGATAACCATGCAATGTTGAATGAGATAAATGCATGTCTAGAATGAGGACTCAACTATAACTTAAGATGGAAAGCTGGGGGTAGTAAGATCATCCTTGGTTCAATGATAGAGAAAACCAGAACTAAGGCAATTATGAACAGCCTAGCAATAGGGATACCAGAGGAGATATGGTCCCATACGCCTACCAAATTTCGCCAGAAGCTCATCCACTACTCTCCTCCATGAGGTCTTCACTAGAATGCATTTGGGAGTCTTACTTGGCAGTTGGCATATCTGGTCTGAGAGAAACAGAAGGCTGAAGTATCATTCCCTAAGGCTCCCATAAATATTATTTCAGGAAATGACTAGAGACACAAGCCTTTCTTTCAGACAGGAGATCTACAAGAAAATATATGGCTCTCAATTGGAGGAGCCGTGGAGACTACTAAGGCTCTCATATCTCAGTAGTATATGCAAACAACACAAGGGAAGCTAGGAGACCGTTGTGGAACACAATTAAGAACATCCAACCTAATATCATCTCCCACCCATGGTTAGTGTTGGGCGATTTCAATGAAATAAGAACTCCAAAGGAAAGGAGAGGACCAGGGGCCGGGGTTTATGCTCATGGAGGGCCTGCTGAATTCAATGAAGCTACCGATCTAGCAGAGTTAATCGAGGTCCCCTCAATAGGGGGGAAGTTACATGGAATAATAAGCAGGTAGGGGACAGGTTTGTACAATCTAGACTGGACAGAGCATTCTCGAATCAAGATTGGATTTCGCTCTTTCTAGATGTAAGGGTAGAGTTTTGGAATGACTCGCATAGATAAGGTAATGGATAATCTTAGCAGACTAATAGAGAAAGAGATCAAAGATAAGAGGATGAATACTTATATCTTGAATGGAGCGGTTTCCATCTTGCATCTCATTTACGCAGATGATGTGTTGATCTTCTCTAAGGCAAATCCCAAGTCTCTAGAAACAATCAAAAAAATCCTAGAGACTTTTTCCAAATTCTCAGGCCTCGAGATTAATCAGGAGAAGAGCTCAACAATCTACTCAAAAGTATGCATGAATGATCATTATCTGCATAACATTCTCAACTTCCCAACTAAATCTCTCCCTATCAACTATCTTGGTCTCCCAATAACGGGAAGAAAGAAAACTCACACGACATGTTGGAAGTTGATAAATCCAATAGAAAAAATGTTAGCCAGATGGAAAGGGAGATGTTTGTCTTACGCAGACAGAAGTGCAGAACCCAATTAGTAAATTGGGTCTTACAAGGTATGTTTCAATACTGGGCAAACGGAACCACACTGCCATGCACAGTTATTAAAAAGATCCAGAGCCTAGCTTACAACTTCATTTGGGACGGGAGAAGAGGGAGTAGTTGGGAAAAAATGGCACTCCCAAAGAGCGAAGGCGGAATAGGGGTCAGGGATTTCTTTGCAACTAATGTTGTAGCTTTGGTTAAAAGAACAGAGAGGATGTGGAGTCCTAATAACTCCATACTAGAAGACTGGATAAAAATTAGGTACATCAAAGGAAGAAGCATTAGGGAAATAGAGTGTAGGCCTACTCTGGACTCTCACATGTGGAAAACTATACTAGCTAATAAGGATATGTATAAACTGCTTGAGTAACTATAGGGTCACACAAATTGCCCCCTCCAAGCACTCAGAAACATTAAAGCCCAGAGGCATCTTACAAGAGATAAATCTAGGGATCTGGGCCAAAAAGCCTCCCAAATTCTCCATGTTGTTGTGGAGAATTAAGGTCAAGAGTCTGAACACTTTAACTAGACTGCAAAGTTGGGGACTCAACATAAATACGTCCTGTCCACTATGTGGAGATGAGGAAGAAACATTACAACACCTATACTTTAACTACCATTACACTAGATCCCTATTGCTAGAGACCACTATCTGTCTTAATAATGCTGTTTGGACACTTAGTGGGCAAAATTCCCCATCTCTCGCAATAGATATTAGGATAGGAGATATTATGGAAACAATACAAAAATTCACCCACAAGTCCAGTTGTTGGGGGGTACACTGGACTATGCTAGCATCCCTTTCCTGGCACATATGGTGTGAAAGGAATAGGAGATTAAAACAACACACCCTAAGGCCCCTAGAAATTGTCAGCAAAGAAATTATAAAGGATGTGAGCATTGCATATGATTCTACTTCCTATAAGAAGCACGATCTTTCACAGATTGAAATACAAGCTATACGCTCATGGGAGTCCAACCTCTTGAGGCTTCAATCCTTGGCCAGTTAGTCAGGGTCATTGCTGTATAAGAGATAGACAATATTTTTACATTCACTGTACTTGCATTTTCTTATATTCTGTAATCTTGGGCTATCCTCTTTTTCAGTAATGAAAGTTTTATTTCTCAAAAAAATAAAAACCTCTTTAGGCAAAGTACCTAGTTTAGATCACTTGGTGCTACAACTATATAGGAAAGTCTCTATAGATTAACCATCTCCCTTATCTTTCTTCTCTTCAATTGTACTCAGGGCACAACCCTTCATTTTTTATTAAATGAGAACCTTTACTTGCAAAAAAAAAGAATCAGCTAATATCGCAATTAGGCTTAACTTGTAAATGCTAATTAATTTTCTGTTGGGTGATGGCTTAGGCCTTAGGTATAATGGAGGATAACCGAAAGGCTTTCCACTTTTCCACAAACTGTATAAATCTGATGTCTAATGCAATACAGAGAGAATCTGATTTTTGATATCTTTTACCCTTTGTCTCTGTCTCGTTCATACCACATCAACTATCTTATGTTATTTTTTAAGATTGTGTATATATTAGAAAGAAAAACAACTTATTTATTGCTTCAAAAAAAAAACTTATTTACAATTTATATATGCAATCATTGGATTTTTTTGCAGAATAATGTAGACACCAAAGCTGTTCTTGTCAGCACATCGTCAAATAATCCTACCTGTTTAGATCCTGGTATCACATCAAAGCTAGCAAGACCATCTTTCAATGCGTCTCCTAGGATGCCTGGGATTTTTGGGTCATCAAGACCACATGGATCACTTCCCTCAAGACCATTATCGTCTAATGTTGCAGGTCACCCAATGGTTCCAGATTCTTATGCCTCTAATAAATCTTTCCCCCCCTCTTCTTATTCTGCTACACCAAATTCAGTTTCCTTTAATGGCCAGCCAAATCTGTATCAACCACCCAATCAGTATTTACATCCAGCGGCAACCCCTTCACCTGCTTCTTGGCTACAACATGGTGTTGTGCATAACCCCCCATTTTTGACTTACCCGGGTCTTATGGTTGCTCCTTCTCCATTCCAATATGGAATTCCTTCTCATACTCCGATAAGGCCTACAGGTCTTTCCACACCATCAACTTCAGTGGAAAAATCATCTTTTGCAACGGAAAAAACAATTTTACCTCCTTCAGGTATGGGTATGCCTTGCTTTATTTATGAGCTGTCTTTCTGGATTGTTTATAATATTTTGATCTGTGTCATTACTCAATAGATCTTGATAAGCAAACTGATAGTCTCAAAAACAATGAAGTGTGCATAGCTAATAATGTCATCAATGCATGGATGGCACACAAGACTGAGGAAGGTGTGATATATTATTACAACTCTCTAACAAGGGTATCAACATACGATAAACCTTTATGTTTTAAGTTGGAGGTAATGTCTAAGTTTTAACTGGAGTTTTATATGGAATCAACATATTTGTTTATTTTTGTTCACTTGTTTTTTTTCATATACAGCCAGATAGGATCGCTTCTCAGCCAACCCCAGTCTCTTGGTATGTTTAATGATCACTTGTTAAGTATAATTTATCCTATAAATTTTAATTAGTAAATTATGTAAATCCCAGATTAGCTGTGTAAAGAGTGTAATAGAAAAGTGTGATATAAAACAATACCAACATACTAATATAAAACAATTGACACAAAATGCTATTACAAAATGCTATGACATAAAACAATACCAACATACTATTACAAAATGCTCCCTAGATACATATGGAGAATAGTAGAATATAATAAAACAGGGAGGTACTTAGTGATATCTAGTGATATAGTAACCAGATACACTGCCTCGAGGGGTTGGTCTCCTAAATTTGGACTGTAATAGTCTCCAAGGGGTGACAACAACTCATCTTGTGACATTCTGGTTTAAAGGAGAGGCAGATGTCCTTGACTATTGATTTATTTATTTTAGGAGAATTTCTGGTGGTCTGAGGGTGTGCTGCTTGATGAGCCTCCTATTGCTGTCAGTCTAAATCTGCCAACCCAAGTATCTTGTAGCATTCCTTAATAGCCACCAATGGGGGAATAATGAGTAAACTTCTGACATGCCTCAGTTAGGTCCCTCAATTTGATGTCTAGAATGGATAGTGTTGGGGTTGGAATGTTCAATAATTTCCAGAAAGAGTGATTGAGTTCTTAAGATACATGGATTAGGAGGGCTTCAGAGTAGGGACACTTGAAGAAGAGATGGCTCCTTGATTCTTTCTGAGAGTTGCATAGGAGGCAGGTAGATGGCACTTGCAGTCCCCAACTCTTCAACTTCAGAAAAGTATTTATACATTCCCTTTTAATTCTCCATAGCATAATGGAAATTTTTGTTGGCATATGGTTATGGAACCAGATTCCCAACTGGTCCTTATGGTTTTTGTGTCTTATGCTTCTTGAAATTCGTCCTAAATTTTTTTGGAGGATCACGATCTTCATAGAACTATGCTGCGAGGTCTACAATCTAGGGATTTATTAATTTGTTCCCTGTCTGAAATGAAAGATTTCCAGAAGTGCGAGTCTATAGAGTTGCTGATAGCCTGATATGGATCCCTTTTAGAGATCTCTCTTTTATGTACCTATTCTGGATCCATTGATTAAAATGGAGTCACCTTTCTCTCACTATTTTGATGCTCTCTTAATACACACTACAACAGTAATTATGATGAAATCCCTATCTCCTAGCCCCCCTTCTGATTTATGGATGATCATTTGTGATCAGGGAATCCCTTTTTTACTATTCCATATAAATTTATAAGCTAACTTTCTCAACTATTAGGAGGGCAGGGTTATTTCTTGGGCCCAATATGTATATTTCCCAACAATGATCCAGTTAACCAACTGAATTCTTCCTCATAAGAGAAGCATTTCTCACTCCATCTTGTTGATTGAAGTTCATCAATAGGTTGGATTATCTTCAAAGTCCCAACACTGATCGAGGGACTTTTTCTTACATATTTGATATTTCCATTCTTTATGTTTCCCTATCAAACACTAAATCAGAGGATTCCTTAAAGATTAATTTGAAGGTTGCATATTTGAATTTGTTGATTTGGAATGGATTTTTTACATCCCACCGATGCTTGACTATGCAAGCCAAGGTTCTGGGTGCGCGTGCATATGCGATGATGCGCCCCCAGAGGGAGATGCGCCAGACGCATCTCCCTTAGCCGGATCCGGGTAAAATCCGACCCATGAAAAATTATTTAAAAAGCAAAAAAAAAATTATTTTAAGACCTTATAAATTTTTGGCAAATTTATACTTTGGTTCATGAAAAGAGCTATATTATTTTAATATAAGCTCCTCCCACTCTTAAGACTTCATATTTGTTTTAGACAAAATGAATCTTTATTTATAAACCAACCTTCTTTGTATTTTTTGAATTCTATCGATGTGGGACTAAAAAAGTGTAGTTAAATAAATTATTATTATATAGTATTTTTGATATTATAGATGTATTAAAGAAGGCCCAACCCATTACGTTATTATTTTTTAAAAGCCTCTTAGGTTATTTATTCTTTTCTTTTTATAAAAGCCTCTCTTTTATAAGTTTAAAGAATCCCTAGCCATTTAAAGAGCTATAATATTACGAAAATACCCCTATCGGTTTTTAAACCTTGGTGTTACAATGAATTATAGGGTGTTATAATAATTAATAAATATATGTATTATAATAATTTTCTATCCAATATATTTTTAACTAAAAAATTTAATTGATATTGTTTAGATATATAAAAAATATATGAATTTCCTTTAGTTTTGTATATATTTACGAAAATGCCACTAGCGCATCTGCACGCATATGCTCAAGTGCTCCAGGTGGTGCCGCATCGCGCAGAGGCGCATCTGGAACCTTGATGCAAGCTAATGCTTTGATGGTGGGGTGTCCTCAAGAACCCGTATGGTGAGTGCTAGTAGACTTCCAAATTCATGTGATTAGATGTCTCTCTGATTGATCAGCGCAACCTCTTTTTTTGGTGAAGGTAATATGTCGAGTGCAACCTCAATACCTTCATAATTGAGTGTATGGATGTACAACGAGTCAAACGAGCTCCAAAAAAAGCTCGGACTCGGCTTGTTTACGTAAATGAGCTCGGAAAAAAGTTTGGACTCGTCTTGTTTATTAAAGGAGCCGAGTCCGAACATGTTTGACGAACTTAAGGTAATTTATGAGCCTAACGAGCTAAAAAAAAGCTTGGACTCGGAGCTTTATATTCATCCCTAATTGAGAAGCAAAGTATGGAGGCACTTTTGGAGAAACGAGGCTTTCTCAAAGGGAATGAAGTCCTCGATATCATAGATCGATGACTTCCATTTCCTAATGAATCCATTTTCTGGTCAATCCTCCCTCTTATGTATTGTCGTTGAAATCTTAGTTTCATTCTCTTTGAGAAAGCCTCGTTTCTCCCAAAGTGCCTCCATACTTTGCTTCTCTGTCCATTTTGCCGGTGCCTCTCCTTTTCAGCCACCATTAATCTCTTAATCTAGAAAAGGAAAAAGACAAAGAAAGTATTGCTTATCTTAGCAGTCTATTCTACCTAAGTGCTTGAAATAAAGGATCAAGGTTTTTCTCCCAATGTAATTTTATCGAAATAGTGTTGTAGTTCACTTCTCTGGCGTTTTACAATGTGCAACTGAGGTGGTGGGAGGATGCAAAACCCAAGTGTGTGGCCTATGCCATCTTATCTTTGTTTTGGTTTGATCTTTCACATCTTTCTTCTGGAGAATTCACTCACCAACTCAACTTCTTCACTAATCATGCTCAAAGCAGTGCCTTACTATCCCTGATCATACTATCTTCCTTTGTGATGTCCCTCCTACTCTTCTGTGGGTGTATCTTTGGTGAGTGGAGTCTCACCAGAGATAGGGGGTCTATCACTCTAGCTCACTCAAAGAATTGTTCACTTTAGTCTTCTAGTCAAAAGTTTGTCAGCACCAACCTATCTTTTAGACTTTAAATTTTTTAGGACTGTGGTTTACAATTGGAAGAATCTACTCTGCAGGTTTGGGAGACCAACCTCCTGAGGCAAATCACTAGACCACTCAGTGCAATTTCTATATAGGGGAGAGTCGATGGATCAACCCATCTCCCTATTTTCTCTCTTTCATATTGTACTTATTGGGCACTGCCCTTCATTATTAATGAATTTGTTTACTTCTTGCCAAAAAAAGTTTGTCAACAAGCCCTCATATAGATTTCCAATTCGTATGGAAAAGGAGTGAAAGTAAAAAATTAAACGTAAGTTACGTAACATATGTATCTAACATTCTAACAAAGTTTCTATGACCAAAGCCTTTCAAGAAATTACAATTTACAAGACAAGAATGTTGATTGTTGATGTCCATTAAACATCTTTTTTGACGCAATTAAATTTTTTCATTGAAAATGGGCAATACCTATATTGAATATAAAACAAAGTACAAGGACTCAGGGAGATGAGTGGACTCATCGACACTTTTCTATATCTATGTATGCTCTAGTAGGAGTACTAGATACTGTCTTAGGAGGTTTGTTTCACAACTATGAAGTGTAGTTATCTCGAAAGGAGGGCGATCCCCAATACATAGGAGATAAAAAATAAAGCAAAATGCAGACAAATGAGCGAACTCATCAACACTTTCCTATATAGCTATGTATGCTCTAGTAGGAGTACTAGATATACTGTCTCAGGAGGTTAGTCTCCTAACTATGAGGTGTAGCTATCTCCAAAGAATGGCAATAACTTTTCCTATGTCTCTCGGGATTGTAGGATAGACTGATCACTGATGTCTCTGAGTATTAGTGATAAATATACGTGAAATGAGTTACTTATATAATCTTGTAATACAATTACAAGTTGTATATGAAATAAAAAATACACTAAAAAAGACAGGTTGCATATGCGACCAGGCGCTCGCATATGCAATATGCGGACCTGACAATCGCTTGGTCGCTTAACTACATCAAAAACCTTGATCGTACTTACGTGAATTAGTTGGTAATATCGATGTTTGTATTTTAAATTTATTTGTTACCTTGGCATACTTCTTTAACATATTTTTTTCTTCCAAAATCGAATCATCTGAGTACAATGTTTTGAAATCGTCTTACATTATTTTATGTGATTTTTTTCTTCCAGGGAAAGGTTGTCTGGTACTGATTGGACACTTGTTAGAACTAATGATGGAAAAAAGTACTACTATGACACAAAGAATAAGGTACACCATTTCTTCATAGACAAACCCGTCTGCTATTGAAATTCAAGCATCTACTCGTATGTGATCATTTTTACTTATCCACTTCTAAGAGTTTGTTTGGTTTGTGTTGTAGTTTATATAAACTAAACGGTCCAGTCTTTCAAAATTCATCCGATTCCTTTTTTTCGAAATTTGAAAGAATCTTCCAATGAATCGATGACTAGTTCAAATTAATAAATTAATTAAATCATTGCAAATATTTAAGTATTTATAGGCTCAAGTGCACTTCAATGCCTCTCACAGCTTGAGGCTGAGGCACACAATGCCAAGATCCTCATGATATGTTTTTCAACTCATTGGTGCAAATATTATCGTTATTTGATGAACAATATAAATGTGCAATCCTTAAATGTGTAAAGGAGGAGACACCATTAGAGCACGATCCAATTCAGATCTAGTTAATAAGCCACCCAACACGATGGCACACAACACACCCATTTGAGCTAAATGGGTTAAACATGACAAAAGAACAACTCAAGGAGGACCAACTAGCTCAGAGAGTAGTTGGGGAGCTCAAAATGATAAACAAGTAGCTCAAACATATTAGAGAGGAGCTTAGAATAGCTCAAGCAATAGTTCGGTCAGCTCAAGTAGTAGCTCAGTCTTAGGAGAAGCGTTTTTTCCAGCGCTTTTCCTAGAGTGTGTAATCGGGTAAATATCTACCCGATTACCCAATATACCTATTATTTAATATTATGTTTCACTTAATGCACTTTTTTCTATTCTACCCCTCTATAGTCTATTCTACTTAAATTAAAAACCCTTACTCCCATTTCTAAAAATCCTAAAAGTCTACATTTCTCTCCATTTCATATACCTTGCCGGAGTTGGCCCCCATTCTTGCTGGAGAAGTTCATTTACTTGGAGATAGTTGCTGCTGTCGCCCCCCTCAACACTACTCCTGATTTTGGTAAGGTTTCATCTCTCCTCAAGCCCCCAAACGAGGTTGGTCGGATTTCGGCCTGTTCTGCCGGATTCCGGCCATCCTCGTTTTTAATTTTAAAAATCATTTATACCTTCATTTTTTTATAGGTATTTATAGAGATTATATGTATTTTTTACATATATTTTTAAAAATACTCCTGGCATTTTAAGTGCGCTAAAGAACTCAAAGCGAAAAAGCGCTTCCTGAAAAGTGGAAGCGCTTTTCGATAACCAAGTTGATCTTGGCCATATCCAATGAAGTAAACCTTCTCTGACTTGGAATCCAACTTATCCCTCACCTCCTTTGACTTTAGGATATAACTTGCACAACCAAACACCTTCAAGTGATCATACGTTGCCTTCTTTCCAGTCTACACCTCATGTGGTACCTTCATTTTCAGAGGAAAAGATGGACTCCTGTTGATTAAGTAAGCTGCAGTACTTACTGTCTCTGCCCAAAATTCTTTTGGCAAACCAGAATTTAATCTCATGCTTCTAGCCCTCTCACACAATGTCTGATTCATCCTTTCAGCTATCCCATTCTGTTGAGGTGTCCCTGGTACTGTCCTTTGCATGATAATGCCATTTTCCTCAAGAAATGACTTGAACTCCACACTATCATACTCCCCTCCATTGTCTGATCTCAACTTTTTGATCTTTACATTTGTTTGATTTTCAACTTCCACCTTCCATTTCTTGAAAACAGAAAACATATCAGATTTTTTTAATACAGTAAAACCATACCTTCCTGCTGTGATCATCAATGAATGTGACAAAATCAAGGTTTTACATGCGAGTAGGCGTTCATGCGATGGATTGGGTAGCATGAACGTCTAGGCATCGCATAAATAAGCTCGCCTGATCTGGCCGGAATCGCCTTCGACGTTCGCCGGAGTTCACCGGATCTGGCCGTTGCCTGTTCTAACCAGTCGCCGCAGGTGGAGGAGATGGCCTGAAAAGGAGGTAGGAGGGTGGCTGGAAATTTGGTGGAAAGGAGAAGAAAATGGGAGAAAAATGAGGGGTTAGGGTTTTAAAACTCTATTCCCTCATTTTTATATAATTTAGTGGGTAAATGGGTTATTTAGTGGGTCGCATGAAGACAATCGCCTACATGCGTTAGACCGCATGATCGCCTAAGCGATCGCATGTAAAAGCTTGGACAAAATACTTGGACCTTCCATTTGAGCAAGCAGAATCTGGTCCCCACACATCAGTGTGCACCAACTCCAGATTTCGTTGTCTAGGTTTTTTCCCTGCTTTAGAAAATTGACAGCCCTTTGTTTGCCAAAAATACAATCCTCGCAAAAATCTAAATTTACAGAATTTAGATTGGGAAATTTACCATCATTGTGCAGAGCCTTCAAGCCTTTTTCTCCCAAGTGTCCCATCCTTTTGTGCCATAAATTTGCATCTGAATTTTCCTTCACAAAATTCAACTCATTCAGAGAAGAAACCAACTAAAGTGCACCCTAACCCTAACCAGATCTGATCTCTCCTGATCAGATTTTCTTTACCTCACACGATAATAGTGGCTCTCTCTATTCTCTCAATTATGACTTCACACAAAAGTACTGATCTGAAACGTGTAATCAGATCAGAAAAAATAGAAGTGGAGGAAGGAAAAAATAAGAACACACAACAAAAGAGAATGTTTTGTTAACGAGGTTTTTGAGAAGCCAGAGGTTTCCCCCTTGATTTGTAAAATCATTCGGTAGAGGAATTCTCACCCTTCTTTTGGAGTTAATTGCAATTAATCTGCCCAATAGCCCCTTCTATCCAAGAAGAGGTCAAAAAGAAGCGGGAGAAGTTAATCAATAAACTCAGAATAGAGGAGGCTAACCAAAAACAGAGGAGCAAGGTCAGTTGGCTTAGATTAGGAGACTCAAACACTAAGTTCTTTAGTCTTGCTACAAAGATAAGGAAGGCAAAGAACTCAACTCTGAAATTAATAAATGGAGAGTGTAGGGTAGTCATCTCAAGAGCCCAATTAGAAAAAAGGAGTATGGATTACTTTAAGGATATCTACAAGAGTTCTCCCTTCCCAGATATACCATCCCCCGTTATTTTCCCTAGGATTGTATCTCAAGATATGAACACATGGTTGACTCAACAACCCACAGAAGAGGAAGTTAAATCCACCTTGTTCGCATTTCAAATGGGGAAATCCCCAGGACCTGATGGTTTCATAGTGGGTTTCTTCAAAGCTCTCTAGCCGGAACTAAAGCAAACAGTCCTAACTTGTGTCAGACAGTTCTTCAACGGCAAACCCATATTGAGGTCAATTAATCACACATTTATTACTCTTATCCCAAAAAAAACCACAGCTACCGAACTATCGGACTTTAGGCCAATCTCCTGTGTCAACTTAATTTATAAACTTCTCACCAAAATCTTGGCTGACAGAATCTCCAAGATCTCTTCCGAGTTAATATCTCCTCACCAAACAACATTCATAGCAGGAAGAAACATCTCAGATAACACCATCTTGGCAGACGAGATGGTACATGGCTTCAGGAGAATTAGAACCCCCAAAAGATGTTTAAGCATAGATCTCAAAAAGGTTTTCGATACAGTGAAATGGCAAGCAATCACACACACCCTTGACGCAATGGGATTCAGCCCTCTGTTGTGCAAATTGGTACATAACTGTATATCCACAGCCTCCTTCTCGGTTCTGGTGGAGGGATCCCCCACTCCCCCCTTCACTAACTTTAGAGGAATCAGGCTGGGAGACCCATTGTCTCGTATCTTATTCGACCTGGTAATGGATAATCTTAGTAGACTAATAGAGAAAGAGATCAAAGATAAAAGGATAGATACTTATATCGTGAATGGAGCGGTTTCCATCTCGCACCTCATTTACGCAAATGATGTGTTGATCTTCTCAAAAGCAAATCCCAAGTCTTTAGAAACAATCAAGAAAATCCTAGGGATTTTTCCAAATTCTCAGGCCTCGAGATTAATCAGGAGAAGAGCTCGGCAACCTACTCAAAAGTATGCATGAATGACTATTATCTGCATAACATTCTCAACTTTCCAACTAAATCCCTCCCTATCAACTATCTTGGTCTCCCAATAACGGGAAGAAAGAAATCTCACGCAACATGTTGGAAGTTAATAAATCCAATAGAAAAAATGTTAGCCAGATGGAAAGGGAGATGTCTGTCTTACACAGGTAGAACCCAATTAGTAAATTGGGTCTTATAAGGTAAGTTTCAATACTGGGCAAACGGAACCACACCGCCATACACAGTTATTAAGAAGATCCAGAGCCTAGCTTACAATTTTATTTGGGACAGGAGAAGAGGGAGTAGTTGGGAAAAAATGGCACTTCCAAAGAGCGAAGGCGGAATAGAGGTCAGGGATTTCTTTGCAACTAATGCTTCTGCTTTGGTTAAAAGAACAGAGAGGATGTGGAGTCCTAACAACTCCATACTAGCAGACTGGATAAAAATTAGATACATCAAAGGAAGAAGCATTGGGGAGATAGAGTGTAGGCCTACTCTGGACTCTCACATGTGGAAAACTATACTAGCTAATAAGGAAACAATAAGGAAATGTATAAACTGCTTGACCCCTTCAAGCACTCAGAAACATTAAGGCCCAAAGGCATCTTACAAGAGATAAATCTAGGGATCTGGGCCAAAAAGCCTCCTAAATTCTCTATGTTGTTGTGGAGAAATAAGATCAAGAGTCTGAACACTTTAACTAGACTGCAAAGTTGGGGACTCAACATAAATACGTCCTGTCCACTATGTGGAGATGAGGAAGAAACATTACAACACCTATACTTTAACTGCCATTACACTAGATCCCTATTGCTAGAGACCACTAGCTGTCTTAATAATGCTGTTTGGACACTTAGTGGGCAAAATTCCCCATCTCTCGCAATAGATATTAGGATAGGAGATATTATGGAAACAATACAAAAATTCACCCACAAGTCCAGTTGTTGGGGGGTACACTGGACTATGCTAGCATCTCTTTCCTGGCACATATGGTGTGAAAGGAACAGGAGATTAAAACAACACACCCTAAGGCCCTCAAAAATTGTCAGCAGAGAAATTATAAAGGATGTGAGCATTGCATATGATTCTACATCCTATAAGAAGCACAATCTTTCACAGATTGAAATACAAGTTATACGCTCATGGGAGTCCAACCTCTTGAGGCTTCAATCCTTGGCCAGTTAGTCAGGGTCATAGCTGCATAAGAGATAGACAATGTTTTTACATTTACTGTACTTGTATTTCCCTATATTATTCTGTAATCTTGGGCTTTGCCCAACCTCTTTTTCAGTAATGAAAGTTTTAATTTTTCAATTAAATAATTTTAAAGGGAGACATAATATTAAATGAAGAGTATTTCTCATGAGCCAAATTCCAATTGTCATTGGCTTTAAAGAATCAAGATAGTGGTCTAAGTCTCAATACTTGAGACAACTAACCCTATAAATATTTAGTCTTTTCTCATTGTAATTCTGACACTACATTTTATCATATAGTGTTACTTGTTGAAAATATACATAAATGTCATATTGTAATTTAATTATGAATGGCATGCTGTCACTTAACATTCTTGGTTCAGGTGAGTAGCTGGCAAATTCCTCAGGAGGTTGAAGAGCTTGAGAATCATAAAGATCTTGATGTTAGTAAAGCATCCCCTGTTCCACTTCATATTTTAAGCTCTGAGATAGATAATGGACCTATTGTTTCAAATTTGGACAAACCAGCTTTTGATGAAGGTGGTAGTTCTGCACAAATACGAAATTCAGTTACTTCAGTACCATCATCTACACTGGATCTCGTTAAGAAGAAACTAAATGATGCTGGGGGGCCTCCGCTATCATCGCCTCTTCATGCTTCATCTATACCACTTGTATTGAATTCAGATAGTCCAAAAATCACTGAAATTTCTACTCATAGCCAACATGCTGAAAGCAATAAAGAGAAATTAAAAGATCCTAGTGGAGATGGTAATTTATCCGAGTCAACTTCAGATTCTGAAGATACAGAGAGTGGACCCACAATTGAACAATGCATGATGCAGTTCAAGGTTTTTCTTTATTTTTGCATCTCGATGTCATTATGTACGCTTTACCTCTAGGCTCTAGGTGAAGCTAACTTGTCTTCAAATTAACTTTTAGAGTTTTAATTTAGACATTCATCAATAACTTTATATTTTATCCATTCTTTCAGGAAATGCTCAAAGAGCGTGGAATTGCTCCTTTTTCCAAATGGGACAAGGAGTTGCCAAAGATTATATTTGATTCACGATTTAAGGTTTGGATATTCTCAACCTCATCAATTTGTGGATTTTAAACTTTTTGTGCATTTGAAAGTTGAAACTACTCGACTAGAACCAAGGTCAGGATTGTAGGAATCTCTCGTGATTCGTGAAAGAACTCTAGTAGTCAAAGCAATTTTTTAGAGATCTATGTATCCCTCTCTCCCTCCACCTTTGGCAAGCCTTCATTAGCTGAAGTCCACCTCAAAGTGCAAGGGTTACAGATAGCTAGAAAGATGTATTGCTAAAAGGTTCCCAACAATGTTAAATTTTGATAGGCTTATTTTTGATAGATGGGAAAGACAACAACAAAAGAATACAAGAGGAGCAAAGACTCCCACCTGGGTTTTTTCCTCCCCAATTCACCATCATCCCATGTTTTATGTTATTTTAGGGAGTTATAAGGATTGGAGAGCAAATTCCAATTAGTTCATTGCTTCATTTAATACTCTAATGATGCTGGTATTACTGAAATCTGCAGGATTCATGGGTTTTGGATTTGTACTTCTGATTTGCAACTTTTATATTATGATCTAACTACCTTTATTCAGAAATAATTAACTTACCACTGCATAAAATGTGGTCATTATTAGCAGTTTAACACTGGTAAACTTACTAAACTAATCTTAAGATCCCTAAGTTACTTTATTAATGTTCATACACAAAAGACTAAGAAAAAATTGTAACAAACCATTGAAAATCACTCTAGGAAAGAGAATAAGAAATTTTGGTTGATTTGTTTGTCAATATCATAGCATCGCACAAATCCTAACACGAAGGTATTCGGTAATATGACAGGAATTACAAGCCTTCCACCATGTATATAATTATGTATATACAAATTCTTAAATCGTGTTGTTCTGCCTTCCATCATGTTCTCATTTTTGTCAATTGGTTTGGATTTTTAAATTTGATTTTCCTAATTGCAGTTTTGTATTAAGAGAAAGAAATGAATGAATTTTGACTGATTAGGTGATCTCATATTTGTAAATTACAATAAAAATCTTTATGAATAAAGGTTTAAAGACCAGCTAACTGCTGACCGGTCGGAGATTTCTGGTCAGCTGGTCGGGGTATTTTAGTAATTTTTATTCAAAACATGTTCAAAATCTATTCAGGTGATGTTCGTTGTATACTGGCTGGAATTTAGCAAGTATTGCCTGGACAAACCATAAACGTCAACAAAAGGAGTAAAAATAAAAATACTGGAGGAGTTGCTACATCTTTACATGTCAAGGTTTCCTAAGCATGTATGTGGTCATACGATTGCTAGACATGCATGGCTACATATATGTGCGTAGGCGCAATATTATTAAGGTTTCATTACTTCATAAGCATGTATGTGATCACTGATCATGTGGTTGCTAGAAAGACATGGCCACATATATGTGCATAGACACAATATTATACATATGTTCTAAAAGAAGGAACTAAGGATTAACGATCAGGCTTCTTTCACTGATCAACTCGTGATTCTGTGCTATTTACTATGGGTTTTACTTATTTAATTTTATGCTCGTTTGGTGCTGGTGGGAATGTGGGATGCTCACTTTTATAACTTAGCTGTAATTCATTTTTCAAACCTTTTGGTGTGTACCTGTTTCATATTTTTTTGTGTTTACCTCTTTAAAATCCAGTTAATTTTTTCTTTCTTTCTGCAATCTAGTTTTGTGACTTGACTTATTTTCTAAACTTTCTTTATTTTAGGCTGTTCCCAGTCATGCTACTCGTAGATCGTTGTTTGAACATTATGTTCGGACAAGAGCCGAAGAAGAACGCAAAGAAAAAAGGATGGCTCAGAAGGCTGCAATCGAGGGTTTCAAAAAATTACTAGAAGAAGCTTTAGAGGTTAGACGATAGTTTTAGAATATAGCCTTTGTAATTTGTTTGGTTTTACACACTACAAAGTAATTTCTTTTGGTTAGTGCACATACATGTTTTCCTTCATGGAATAAAGAAATTTTACACTAATATTTTTTTCTTCCAATTTTCAGGACATTAATAAAAGAATAAATTACCATACATTCAAAAAGAAATGGGGGAATGATTCGCGATTTGAAGCCTTGAACTATAAGGACCGTGAGCTGTTTTTTAATGAAAGGTATATATTTCTTCCTTGTGTCTTACTATTTTTTTATATGAATAAATTATTTTTATCTAAGATATTTAAATATTCTTTCAGGATTCTTGCTTTGAAAAAGGCTTCAGAACAGAAAATACAAGCAACTCGTGCTGTTGTTGTTTCTGAATTTGAGTCAATGCTCAAAGATAGTTGCCATATAACTGCTTCCAGCCGTTGGTCTATGGTATATATTATATAATTCTATTTACTACTAATACATTATAGTTGAGACCCTTGTGAGTCATGATCATTCTAGCTTTCCTTAAAATGAAAGCCAAATATGAAATTGATTATTTTTTGTCATTCAAGAAACAAGATAAGACGGAATGAACCTAATACATAAATTAATTTCTTAGTCATGCTTTTTTCGAAGTCGTAATATATTAATTTCACATATTTTGTTTCTTCTTATTTTTCACTCAGGTAAAAGATAGTTTTCGGAATGACCCAAGATACAATTCAATTAAGCATGAAGAAAGAGAAGCTTTGTTTAATGAGTATCTATCCAAGTTGAAAGCCTTGAAAGATGAATCAGAAATTGCTGCAAATGCTGAAAGAGAAGAGCAAGTAATTCTTGTTATTAGATTGTTTTTGTTTAATTTATCGATTTTTATTGAATAACCAAGTTGGCATTATTATCTATTGTTGATTTGTTATACAATTCATTTCTCTCCAGGATAAACTTAAAAAGAGGGAGCAGGAAATGCGCAAGAGAAAACAACGAGACGAACAAGAAATGGAGTCCTTAAGATTAAAAATTCTTAAGAAAGAGGCGGAAACTTCTTACCATGCATTACTCGTCGAGACAATTAAGGATCCAAAGGTATCACTTTTGGTCTTAAGTACGATTCTCAGGCTTTGTGCCTACATCAGATCATTCTAAGGTCTTTTTTCTCAGGCATCATGGACTGAATCTAAACCTAAATTGGAAAAGGACCCCCAAGGACGTTTTACAAGCTGCAATCTAGTTCAAGCAGATTTGGAAAACATTTTCAGAGTTCATGTGAAGAGTTTATATGGTGTACGTATATTCCAATTATATAGCTTTTCTTTGCCTTTTCAGCAATAATTACAAATATTTTAATTTGCAGTGTCCTTGATTTTCTAGTTGATGTCTAATAAAATCACATGAAATCGAGTATCCAAAAAAATCCTTGCATTTTCTAACATACTTCGGATTTCAGCGTTGTGTGCAGGATTTCTGTACAATGCTAACTGAGTTAATCACTCCTGAGGCTGCTTTATCACAGGTAACAGATAAAGGTAAGAATATCCTGACATCATGGTCAGAAGCTAAACGCCATATAAAGCACGATTTACGATATTTAAAGATTTCAAGCAAGGATAGAGAGAACCTATGGGCTCGCCATGTCAAAGAGATATCATCACCCAAAAGCAAGCCAGTATCCAAAGAGAAGATGGATGGCAATTGGAAGATGATCAAGCCATCCTCTTCTGATAATTATCATCCATTTAGACATCGTGGTAGTAGTCACCACTGATCTCATTATAAGATCATTCGGAATCCTACAGAATTCAGATGTCTTTTCTTTTGTTCAGCTAAAACAATGAATTTAATGGGATAGTAGTAATAGTTATCTAGTTTTCTTTGACAGAATAGAATTATTTATGTTTTTTGTTTATTGGATTTTAAGTTTAAACAAAGAATTATTCCTGGATCTCCTCATGACCAACCTCATCAGAACCGTCCATCTCTTTCTAATCGGTGGATCTGTATTTTGCAAAACCATGGGGTGAATGTGAAATTAAAATGCCACAATCTCGAGGTGGAAAACACGATATGTATTTTTTTTGCCATTTTGTCTTTATGGAATGAGGTTTTAACTAAGCTAATTGAATCTTGTGAATGGTGACTTCATTAAAACAGAACAAGTCTTCCGCAAATGATCTACAACGAACTTCCAAGGATGAGAATACGAGGGCTAGCTCGGCGATCGCCGAAGGGAAATAACTGCTAAACTAAAGAAAAGGAACGGGGAGGAAATAACTGCCAGTTTAACGAAACTGAACCGGGTCTGACTGGAGGTCGTCCAAACCGAAAGGAAGCATCACAGAGAATTTTTTTAATAAATTACAGGGAACACTTTAAGTAGTTAATTAATTGCAATTTTATAATTAATTGTCTAACTGTAATTAAAAAAAGAAGAAGAAGTTTTCCCACAAAAATGAAAGTACATGATGATTTAAGATATTTTACATTTGTTTTTATATTCTTTTGTTTCTTTAGAATTTAAAACGGTCCATTAAATTAGTGATTAGTCATTAGTCCATTGTTAATTGAAAATATAATATTTTATAAATCAGTAATTATTGATCAATGATGATAATTAATAATCCTTATCTGAAATCCGAATAACGACAACCCACCAATCCACCCATTTCTGATTCCACTAGACATTCTGCATAAATCCAGTGATTTCGTCCTCTAACAACTTTTGCGACCTCACTTTCCCCCATTTTTCCGATTCCTTCCTTCGCCCAACGATCAAGGACCTAGCTCGCTAGCCAACATGCAGGGAACCGCCATGAGTGTGCTGCGAAGATCAGTGCTCAGTCATGTTCGTATCATCGTCGGAACTGGTGCCAAAACCAGTGGAATCGCCACTACCTCTGTGCGATTTGAATCGTCCAAACCTTCTCCCATCGAAGAACATGGATTCGAGAGCACTACCATCTCCGATATCATTAAATCGAAAGGGAAGAACGCCGATGGATCTTGGCTCTGGTGCACCACTAACGACACCGTCTACGACGCCGTCAAATCGATGACTCAGAACAATGTGGGAGCCCTGGTTGTGGTCAAGACTGAAGAGGGAAAATCCATTGCTGGGATTATTACTGAGAGAGGTATCATTTTTCATCCACTTACTTTCATTCTTGATGTCAAAGTAAATAATAAATCTATAAATCTGCAGATTACTTGAGGAAAATCATTGTTCAGGGAAGATCGTCCAAGGAAACTAAAGTTGGAGATATCATGACTGAAGAGGTAAATTAGTTTCAAATTTTCAATATAATATGTATTGATGATTTTCTGTATTAATTAGAACCTAACCGGGAATATTTCTTTTGTTTTCAGAATAAGCTTATAACTGTCACACCAGATACCAAAGTTCTGCGTGCAATGCAACTCATGACTGGTGAGTATACTTGTTCCCATGAATCCACTGATACAATTACCCTGCTTGGTTTGGCTTGGTTCTCATTTCTCAATTATTTATTTGCTAGATAATCGTATTCGGCACATCCCAGTGATCGATGATGTCAAGGGAATGCTTGGCATGCTTTCAATCGGTGATGTTGTTCGTGCCGTGGTGATTGAGCACCGGGAGGAGCTGGATCGGCTCAGTGCCTTCATACAGGGAGGTTACTAAATTCATTCAGGTAACCTCCATTTCCTGCCACTCTGAAAATAACAACTGTGTTTTGCTCTACTTAGCCTTTCAAGACTAGCTACTATCTAAGCTAGCACATTAAGATTTACAACAAAGTATGCTAATTAAGTCTATGATAAAACTCTAAAAACTCCTTTTTACTCTTTATTTTGATGAAAGTCATGTTGATGAGGCTTGAACTACCTGCACTGAAAATTTTATATTCATTTTCTTACATCATTGTCTCTGGGTGGGTTCTGGAAATGAATCCCATTACTTTCTTTGTAGACGTAGACAAACATCGCATACGTGGGACCTCTAGCTAGAATATTACTAGATGTCTAGAATCTAGATTCATTATCCATCCTTTTTGCCACCTAAAAAATAAAAACCAAGACGAGTATAGTGGTTCTACATGCTTTCCTAGAGATTCATAAAATCAATCATATGATATCATCGTTTGCTTGACTCGTCTAGTACTGCTGAAAATTTGGTTGGATTCACATCTGTGTTAACCAGAGAGAGATCATATGACCGCGATGACTCTGTTGATGCATCTTTTAGAAATGAAGATTTCATTGTAGTCGCCGTAGGACTCTCTGATGAATCAACCATCTGATTTTGATTTGGTCTTCCATTAACATTGGATGGCGATGAGGGGGAGGATGGTGTGCTCAAAATATGCTTGTTTTTTCTCACTGCATCCATTTCCTGTCCAGTTGGAACAAATGTTCGTGATCTGTACTTGGTTGATGCTGCTTCTCCTTGATCACTGTTATCGTTGGATTCATTGGTGCTGTTATAGAGAATGTAATCGTGGTAGGTTGGAGCAAACTGCATTATGCAACCATATACAGAAGTATCTATGGTTAGAATTAGCGCAATGGACACCACATGATTGGTTGGTCATAACTCATAGTTCACAAATTTAGTAGACCTGATGACACACCTGATGTACCGTGTCATCGTAGAAATCGTTGACTTTCACGGCATGGGCAAGGCTTCCTGGTAAGTCACTAGATGCAGTAATGTTAGCACCTTGATACTCTTTGTAAGGAAATGCATAAAGGTGGCCAATGGCTGCAACCATCATCTCAATACATAGGATGAAATTCTGAAACTCAGCGGCTTCCTTAGCATCCTTTATGTGACTTGACTTTGCAATTAGGAAAACCAGCACACCCTGAGAGAAGGAATATTGAATTATGAATGGATGAATGAATTTTGGATGCAATTCAATAAATCCCTGGAGATGTGTGTAGCTAACCTGCCAGTAAGTCAAGAAAATGACAGATTTGATGAGAATGAACTTAGGGATTGGATTGAATGACTGAAGAAGGTGTTTGCATGCAACGTAGAAGAGAGCGAGTCCGTAAAGAGCCATGGAATAGGAGATCGTGTAGGTGATTGTGAAATAGAGGTAAGGTTGTTGAGGACTGAAATCTCCATCCCTGTACTTTCCTTTGGAGTAGAGAATGAATGTGACAACCACCAGAAAGGGTTTTAGAATGACAAATTGCAACGTCCATTGTTTGCACATCCGTATGAAACGGCCGTCAAGAGGTATGGGTGGAAAACAGCATGTCGAAAGACAATAAGAAGGTTTGAGCGATCGACCGGTCAAGCTTAGAACAACAGAACCGGGACCTCCAACCCAAGCCAAGCAAAGCGAAAGAAAGTTGTATATGACCCAAGCTTCATACCTCCAATCAATTAACAATGAAAATGGATAGATATGATTAATTTTAACAGAAAAATAGATTGAAAGAAGACTTACATGTCTCGAATGGAATTGAAGTAGATGGATTTTTCAATGAGCACCAGAGATAGGAAAGATGTTGTTGCAAATATCTACATACATTCATATATATATATATATATATATATATTATGGTGAGAACTGAGAAGTTGGGATGATGATTTGATATCATATTATTGAGTATGAAAAAAATCAGACTGACAGGAATCATGAAGATGATGCGAACAATGTAACGTTGGTAGGTTGGTTCAGTGTAATTCAAGAGATGTCTGTAGATATGTTTAGCAGCTACGATGATTGCAACGACCACACATGGAAATGCTACAAGGATGTAGTACAATCCGCCATGCAGATTGCAGATTTTGATTCTTCAGCAGAAAATAGAAGAGAATGAAAACAGGTAAATAAAAAACTGACCCAATTTTTTTTGATCCATTAAATCCCAGTTCTATTTTTTGAATTCAAATTTCCTAAAACAACAAAATGGTGGGAACCGAGAATCTTGAACCAACCCACTCCATTAATTGAATGGACAAGCACAAACGAACGAGAGAGAAAAACTATTTATATGATAAATTGCTGTCTTAATTCCCAACAATCCAAGCCATACCAAACCAAACAAAACCAAACAGACGGGGGGAAAACAAACGTATACAGACACCTCCATGGCTCGTCCACGTTCATCCCTTAGGTTGATGACTATTGTAGCATGTTTCATCATGCTTATAGTTGTGGCACATGTCGGAGCAGAGGAGATTGTTGATTCGCCACCTGTGGATGCAAACAAGATGCATGATCAAGAAAACCAAGAGGAAGAATCCAAGCCGATTGGTGCAACCCCAACTCCTGACACAGCCCCAACTTCGGAGAGTGCCAGCACCAATGGATTTCTTCATGGAGATGATGATGATATAGAGTTTAACATTCTCGGTCATTGATTTTCGTATACTACATATATATATCTCGTCATTCATTTTTCAATTTTTGAGCTTCAGTTTCCTTCTTTTATTAATTACTATTAATCATTATTAATTAATTATATTGTTTATTACGTAATTATACCTTACTTATTGGGAATATTGAATATTGTGGTTGCTGTGGTTTGGGAATATTGAATATTTAATTCGTATATCAAAATATCATTTGTTTTTTTTTTTAATATTGAATATTTGGGTCTAGAGAGTTCACAAATACCATCCTAAATTCACAATTAAGCTTCTTTTATCATGATTTATTATCGTCTTCGGGTTACCTGTCCTAGCTAGCTTCCTAGGTCCTAATTTAGTAACTTGACTACGATGGCTAAACACCTATCTTAACTAATTAATTAACTAACAAACTAATCATTAATGGATAATTAAACTTAAGTAGTATTTCTATTCCTCATATCTTCTTCTAGTTAAGATCTTTCTTTCTCAGGATTGTCACCATATCCTCTAAATCTTGTCATCTTAATACTATCGAATATCATTTAAAAAATCAGGATTGTTCTTCAATATTTAAATAGAGAGGAAGATGTGTGTTGGTACCATGGTCAAGGTCATGAATTGTATAGGCCATTGGGGAAGGGGATCGGAAAGACGATTGAGAATATTTTACTTGTACAATACAACAATATCTAGATATTGTTTGTTGTACAATTTAATTAATAAACCAACCAACTAACTACCTTTCATTTCGTATTCTTTATTTATATTCATATAAAATTCTGTATGAACGGTCGACTTTAACCCAATAAAATCCAACAACTTACACTAATTTGACACATTTTCATAGAGCGCAACGCGTCTGAAGTGCGTCGTATTTATATAATGAAAAGATCAGACATGTTTTTGTAACAAGGAGGACCGACGATCGTCGAATGGTAGCGGATAACTCTCTACGAGGGGGAACTTGGAGTTGGAAAAGAATTCTCCAGTTGGAGCCAGAAAGAGAAGGTTGGATTAATTGTACGAAAATTGGATGATTACCTTAATGAATGTCCATTGTATTTAAACTGATTGGGCGTTGGTTACAATAGTGTTTAACAAACTGATTAACAAATATCAATTAATAGTAAATGTAATTAGTATCTTTATTCTCTCGCTTCCTTCTAACGGGCCTACTACTCGTTGGCCCATCACCGGTGACAGACTCGGTAGATGCTGCTTCACCGGTGTTCTCCTTATCCAAGCCTAAATCTTCCTTCAATTGTTCTACAATCGTGCGTAGGTCCGGTTCGACTGTCCGGTCAGATGTTGTGGTTCAGATACCCCAGGATTTGAATCTGAATATGATTAATACTTACAAATTACTACGTCTGATCATACCCTGGTTTATCATTTTCATCACGAGCTTTTAGATTTCTGTTTTTTTAGTAGTGTGGATATTGATAGGGATGCAAAAAAAATTCGGTATTTGACGAACTATTCGATTCGAATTCGAATCTTAAAATAAATTCGTTTAATTAAACGAACCGAACCTAAACCTTGGTTGAAGTTCGACGAACGTTCGATTCGTTTATTTTTATTTTATTTTATATTTATATTATATAACTTTTTATTATATATTATATAACTTTTTATTATATATTTTATAATTTATGTATATTTTTGTAATTTTTCATTAATATAATATATATATTAATTTTTTTAGTTCAAAGTTTTAATTAACTTCATATTTTTTTAGGATGATGACATGCTGGTTTTTAACCAACAAAAAAAAAACTAAGGATTGACTCAATATGAAAAAACGCATTTTAGGGTATTTTTTATTATTTATTCGGGTAAAAATCGACAACCCGACCCACTAACCTACTAGAAAAAAACGATTGAAAAAACACTCATGAATAAGCGTTTTTCCACTTTAAGCTATTAAAACAACGCTTTAAAAACTATGATCTGGTTCCCTGACTCCGGTGCATCTCATCACCCCGAACATGCAGGTAATTAGATAATTAATGGTACAAACATTCTTGTTGGTACCATGGACCGCGGACCGCGGCCCATGGACCGAACCAGACCAGCCGGCCCAGACGGACGAACGGGCGGGCGGACGAGCAGGCGGACGGGCCCGACCGAACGAGCCCACGAGGCCCAATGACGACAAGCGAAGGCTATAAATACCTCCCCTGGTCCAACTGGGGGAGGGGTTGATAATTCTGAGGGAACACTTGTACTAAGTTGAGGTAGTGAGCTTGCCCCGACGAGCCCACACACCAATAGTGGTGAACCTGACGTGAAACTACTACATGACGGCCGGAGAGAGAAGGATGACGAAGAGCAGCTACCAGGTGGGGGAGAGCTCTAAGCGGCCTGAGCGGGCGGCGGAGGAGTACCGGCCGGAGCGACGTCACTCCCGCGACCGGTATTCAGAGGAGGTAAGAGCCAACGAGGAATGGGACGACGAGGACAGACTGCGCATGGAGCTCGAGGAGATCAGGTACGGGTGGGAGTCACCCGAGAGGCGCCGACACAAAGAGCCGGCGTCCCCACCAAAATCCAGAAGAACGCGGTCCCGGTCGCGGTCCCGGGAGAGAAAGGAGAGGGAGCGCGAGAAGCTCCGACGAAGGGAGCGCGCGGAGGAGAAAGACCGCGCGGAAAAAGAGAGCAAGCGAGAAAGGATGCAGCTCGTGGAGCTAATATCCAGCCTGCAGGAGAGCCAGCGTCAGCTACAAGAGCAGGTCCATCAGCTCACAGTGACCCCACACACCCTGGAGTCGGACGGGGGCGGAGGAGGGGATCCTATGTACGGACCGCCCGCCCCCCCGGAGGGGAGACTCGGCAGCGACGCCCCACCCATGGAGGCCCCGCGAACCATTGTGGCAACGACACCGGGAGGGGGCAGTGGGGAGGCCCTGGCACAGCACCTGCTGGACGAAGAGTACCCACCAGGCTGGAGAGCTCCAAAGATCCCGTACTACAAGGGCGATATAGACCCGGAGGACCACCTGCACTCTTTCAAGACCAACATGGAAGACAGGACGAACAGGAGAGACATCTGGTGTCGAATGTTCCGAAGGGCCCTGACGGGCGACGCAATCGCGTGGTACAGGACATTGCCAACAGGGTCTGTGCACACCTACGAAGGCTTAGTGGAGATATTCCGAGCGGCTTTTGCACACCGTCGGAGGAGGCCGAAAATCAAGGCCGCCCTCAGCACTGTCATACAGGGAGAATCAGAAAGCACGCGCACGTACATGGATCGGTTCGCGAGCGAGGTGCAGAAGATTGAGGGGATCTCGGAGGAGGTGGTGCTGTACGCCCTGACGAACAGCCTCCGGCCCACGTTCTTCGCGGGAGACTTAGTGAGGAAGCCACCGAAAACCTTCGCCGAGGCCATGGAGAGGTCCCACGGAGAGAGCAACGTGGAGGATTACCTTGGCGCGAAGATCCAGGAATACAGGCGGCAGCAGAGGGGTTAGGGCGCCCCTGCAGGCGCGGGGGGAGGGCAGCAGCAGAGCCAACCCCAACAAACGCAAGCCAAGCCCCCAGCGGCGCCACAGGCGCCGGTGTACAGAACCGGCACCCCGGCAACAGCGGGACGGAGGGAGGCAGGCCCCGCCCCGGCGGCGAACCAAAGACAGGTTTTCCTAACGTTGAGCGGAACAGGAACCCTACCTCTGCCGAGACCAATGAGAAAGGACACGACGACGTTCAGGGACACCCGTCGGTTTTGCGAATATCACGAGGACAACGGCCACACGACGGCCGAATGCCTAAACCTAGCGAAGGTCCTCAGTAAAATGAAGCCCGCGAACGGAGCCCCCCAAGCACCGACGACAAACCGCCCGACGGTAATACCCACGGGACACCAAGCGCCGAAGCAGGAGCCAGCGGACGAGACCATAGGGGACATCCTCACCATCGCGGGGGGCGGAGCCTCGAGAGGAGACGACCCGTGGGAGGGGCGGCGGTACGCGTCCGACGTGGACCGGACAACAGGGGCCAAGCGCCCGCGAATAAACCTGGATATCTCGTTCACGGAGGATGACATGAAGGATATCACCACGCCCCACGACGATCCCCTAGTCGTAACCCCCATCTTTCAAAGGGGAGACAAGTCCAGCGTGCGACTGCACAGGGTCCTGGTGGACACGGGGGCGTCGGTGGACATACTGTACTGGAACGCCTTCGTCGACCTCGGTTTGGCCCGAGCGGACCTACTTCCATGCCGGGCTCCCATCAGAGGATTCGGTCAGTCAGAGGTCCCAGTAGCGGGAACGTTTGCCCTCCCGGTCACCCTGGGACGGCATGCCCAAGCCAAGACGGTCGAGGTCATGTTTACGGTTGTCAACTTCACATCGGGATACAATGCCATCCTGGGAAGGACGGCGCTGCACGCCTTCCAGGCGGTGATGTCATCACTCCATCAGTGCCTCAAGTTCCCGACCGAGGCAGGGGTGTGTACGGTCCGGGGATCCCAGAAGAAGGCGCGTGAATGCTACTTCAATTCGGTCGGTGAAGTAATGACATCGAACGAAGGCCTACCCCACTCGATGCGGGAACGCACGGCAAGGCCCGAACCGGCATCCCACACGACCCAAGTGACCCTCGGGCGGAACGAAGTACAAGTGGGAAAGAACCTCCCACAGAACGTCAGGGAGGGGCTAGAGCAGCTCCTTAGAAAGAACGAAGATCTGTTCGCCAGCGAGTTGGGGGAGTTAGGCGGCGTACCCAGAGCGCTGGCGGAGCACAGACTGGCGGTAGCTCCGGACGCCCACCCCGTCAGGCAAAAATTACGCCCGCTAAGGGCGGAAAAAAGAGAGGCGTCCGAGCTGGAGGTCAGGAAGCTCCTCCAAGCGGGGTTCATTCGCCCGGTGCGTTATCCCGCCTGGCTATCCAACGTGGTGATGGTGAGAAAAGCAGATTCGGGGTGGAGGATGTGTGTCGATTTCACCAACTTGAACAAAACTTGCCCTAAGGACAGCTACCCATTGCCGTCGGTGGACCGGCTGGTAGACCAGAGTTCCGGATGCGGCATGCTGAGTTTCATGGACGCGCACTCGGGGTACAACCAGGTGCCCATGGCACGAGAGGACGAGGAGAAGACGTCGTTTATCACAGAGATGGGCACGTTTTGCTTCAGAGTAATGCCGTTCGGCCTGCGCAACGCCGGGGCGACGTTCCAGAGGCTAATGGATAAAATATTCAAGGAGCAGATAGGAAGGAACGTAGAAGTGTACGTGGACGATATACTCGTCCGATCAAAGGAGGCCGAAACGCACTTGGCCGACCTAGAAGAAACCTTCGCCAACATCCGTAGCGCAGGACTCAAGTTGAAAGCGAAGAAATGCGCGTTCGGAGTCAAGGAGGGGCACTTCCTCGGTTTCCGAATCACGCCCGAGGGAATCAAGCCAAGGGAAGAGAAGGTGGAGGCCGTAATGGCCATGAACCCCCCGCGGACGCTGAAGGAGGTCCAGAAGCTGAACGGGAGGGTGGCGGCGCTGAGCAGATTTCTGCCGAGGACGGCAGATCGTTTGAAACCTTTCTTCCAGTTATTAAGAAACCCGGGTCCCAGGGTAGTATGGTCAGATGAATGCGAGAGGGCGTTCAAAGAACTCAAGCGCCAGCTGTCGAGCCTGCCGACGCTCCGCCCACCGACAAGAGGAGAGCCGCTCACCATGTACGTAGCGTGCTCGGAGGCGGCTGTCAGCGCAGTTCTCATCTCAGAAGCGGGAGGCACGCAAAGGCCGGTAACTACCACTCCCGGTCGTTAGTAGGAGCGGAAGAAAGGTATCCGGAAATCGAGAAGCTAGCCCTGGCGGTGGTCTCGGCGGTCCGAAAGTTGAAGCCATACTTTCACGCTCACACTTTCACGATCCCAACGGCTTACCCACTACTGCAACTTCTACAGAAGCCGGACGTCTCGGGAAGACTAACCAAGTGGGCCATGGAACTCAGCGAATTCCACCTAGTAATCGTGCCAGCAAGGGCAATCAAGGGGCAGGCGGTGGCAGACTTCATGGCTGAATTAGCCCCGAGGGAGGTCGTGGAGGCGGACGAGCAGTGGTGGACGGCCTACGTGGACGGGTCGTCCAGCAACAGTGGATGCGGCGCGGGGGTCGTGGTCACGTCCCCGACAGGGGAAAAAATCGAGTACTCGATCCATTTCGAATTCCGGGCGACTAACAATGCAGCGGAATACGAAGCCCTCCTCTCGGGGATCAGACTAACTCGCGCACTAGGCGCGTCCAAGGTGCACTTCCACACGGACTCCCGGCTCGTAGCCAACCAAGTCAGGGGGGACTTCGTATCCAAGGAAGACTCTATGGCGAGCTATGTGACCGAGACGAGAACGGCCTTGGGCAAGCTCAAAGAATGGAGGATCTCCCAAATAGGGAGAGAACACAATGGGGAGGCCGACACACTAGCTAAACTGGGGGCGTCCCCAGGAAAAAAGGAGGGAAGGTGGATCCGGATCGAAAACCAGGAACAACCGACGACGTCCGGCGACCGCGGACCAGCCAGAGCGTGCGGGGTAATAACGTCAGGGGACTGGAGAACGCCGGTCACGAGGTTCATCGTGGCAGGCGAAGCGCCAACAGACCCAATGAAAGCCAGGAAGCTAAGGAACAGGGCGGCCTGGTTTGTAGTGGCCCAGGACAAGCTGTACCGACGGTCGGCAGCAGAGGAGGCCCCCCTGCGACTGGGCGTCCCACGTGAAGAGGGGAAGGCCATCGCACGAAGCCTGCACGAGGGGGCAAGCGGAGCGCACCAAGGCGGCAGGGCGCTGGAGAAGCAAGTAGCCAGGCAAGGGTATTACTGGCCCGAGTCAATAAAAGACTCGGAGGAGATTGTCGGTCGATGTGACGTGTGCCAAAGGCACTCGAACGTCCAGAGACGGCCGTCCACCATGATGAAGGCCGTAACGACACCGGTGCCATTCGCAAGATGAGGAATCGACATAGTAGGACCGTTTCCTCCCGCATCAAGAGGAAGGAAGTTCCTGTTCGTAGCGGTCGACTACTTCACAAAGTGGGCCGAAGCAGAGGCCACGAATACGATCAGCGAACAGAATGTGCTGAACTTTGTCTTCAGGAACATCGTCTGCCGGTTTGGGGTCCCGATCCAGATAATAACGGACAACGGGACGCAGTTCACAGGAAAGAAGTTAAGAGAATTCTGCGAAGACAGCGGGATCAAGTTAAGCTTCGCACCAGTCTACCACCCGCAGGCAAACGGGCAGGTAGAAGTGACAAACCGAACAATAACGTCAATCCTGAAAAGGAAGGTGGGCGAACACCCGGGAAACTGGGCGGACCTAGTCCCGGAAACCATGTGGGCGTATCGCACGACCATCCGGACGCCCACAGGTCAAACCCCCTTCGCCCTCGCGTTCGGGATGGAGGCGGTAGCACCAGTCGAGTTGGTGTGGCCAACCAGACGTATCGAGCAGTTCCAGCCGGGCACGAACGAGCAGGCGATGTTCCTAGAAAGGGAGCACTTAGAGGGCCGGAGAGAGGAGGCGTCCATCAGGGATCTCACTTACAAGCGAAGGGTAGCTAGATACCACAACGAAAGAGTGGCCGACAAAAACTTAGCGCCAGGAGACTTGGTGTTGAGAAATGCCAAGGTAACGGGAGTCGATCAGACAAAGGGGAAATTATCACCAAAATGGGAGGGCCCGTACGTCATCACGGACGAGATCCAGCCCGGCATCTTTCGCCTGGGGTACGAGGACGGACAGGAGATAGAGAGAACGTGGCACGCCGACAACTTGGAAAAGTATAGGCAGTGAAGTGAGACGCGCGCGGAACAATACTATCCCCTATTGTATCTGATTTTAACGTCGGGCGCCCCCCGACCACGGCACGTGATCCCAATAAAAAGCACCCGGAGTGCACCCATTAAAAATATTAAGGTAAAGGAAAAGGGGTAGCCCGCCGAAAAGGCCGGCGGAGAGGTCTTGAGGTCGGACGACCACATGAGACAATCCGCACGGCCCAGGCCGTTCCCCCGAGTAAACGAAAGCTGGAGAAGCCCGCCGAAAAGGCCGGCGGAAAAGTCTCAAGGTCGGACGACCACACGAGACAATCCGCACGGCCCAGGCCGCTTCCCCGAGCAAACGCAAATCGGAAAAGCCCGCCGAAAAGGCCAACGGAAGGTCCCCGGTGCCGAAAGGCCACACGGGAACGTCCGAAGGGCCCAGGCCGCTTCTCCGAAACAAACGATTGAAGGGGAAAAGAGAGAGCGAAAGGCAAACAGGGGAGCGAAAGCTAGAGGAAGAGGGAAAACGACCAACGATCAAGCAGAAAGCGAAAGAAAATAAACAAGAAACAAAAAAAAAAGCTAAGTGTTATTACAACAAAAGAACAATTGTTTCGTCAAAAAAAAAGAGAAAAACGGTCACTACGGCCGACTAGTCGAAGGGAGGGTCCACGTAGTCAGGGAAATCAGCCTCAAGGTCCTGTTCTTCGCTGTCGCTCACGTCCACGGGAGGCTGATAGGTAGGGACGCCTTTCTCTTTCCAACCGGCCCACTCATTGCGGCTCCGAGGCACGACGGCGCGCGACAGGGGCGAGTAAACAAGCGAGCACATCTCGCGTCCGTGCACGTAACCTTTCCAGAAACCGTTGCGTTTGGAGTCCGCTAACAGGATGGCGTGGTCCCTTTTCAGATCAGTCAAACGGTTCTCGAAGTCGGGAAGAAAGGCCTTGATAAAGGCGTCCTTCGCAGCATCAGCCCGAGTTTTCTCTTCCTCTGCAGCACGGCACAAGTCGGCGGCCAGGAGGTCGCGCTCACGCTTGACGGCGTCCAGCTCGGTCCTCGCGGCATCAAGGTCGGCCCGCACGACATCAAGGTCGGCCCGCACGACATCAATGGTGGCCCTCGAGGCATCAAGGTCGGCCCTCGAAGCGGCAAGGTCGGCTTTCGAGGCATCCAGGTCGGCTTTTTGACGCCGAAGCTCCCCGTCCAGTTCAGCGCCCTGTTCCAGCCGAACCTGGGAGAGGACCGAAAGTTGCAGCAGATGATGGTGCAGATCGAGGTCGACGGCCGAAGGAGGACAGGCGCGCAGTCGGACGTACTCATCTTCGGGCGTCATCAGGGAACGAGCATCCGCAAGTTTTTGTTTAAGAATCCCGCCAAGGCGCGGCAAGAGGGTCACGGGATCGATGGGGGCGGCACAGCCGTCGAGCGTCCTCTGAAGATCCTTCATAACAGTCTTGAGGGGCTCGGTATCAAAGAACCCGCTTTCCGACCCGGACGCAAAGAGGTGGTCAAAGGCCCCGACGGGCGGAAGGCTAGAGTGGCTGGCCCCGAGGCTGTTTTCAGAAGCGTCCAAGTCTTCAACCTGGACCGACTCCTCCGCCAGGGAGGCGGCGACCGACTTTCGTTTCGCGGCCCGAGCTTTCTTCCTTTGCCGTCGGTCGGACCGGCTGTCTCGAAGGGGGGGGGTCCGGAGGAGTGGTAAAAGCATCACGCCCGACGTCGATAGCGGAGATGGTAGACACAGTAATAGGAGTCTCGAACCGAACTTCGTCGACCTTCCTTTTCTTTTCACGCTTAGGCGGCGGGCCGTCCCGAAAGTAAGGCGCCTTCACGGGCAAATTCAGGTGGTCGTCGTAGGACCAGGTGGCCAGCGTCCGGGCGTTGACGGGCCCGTGGCGATAAATCTCGACGAGAACGTCTTGAGCGAGAGCGGCCATGGGTTCCAAGCTTTCTCGGGGAGGAGCGGCGGTCCGGGTTTTCAGGGACGACAACAGAGTCCAGCGCGTGGGGACGTCCACGCCCGAATCCGACGTCTCAAGGGCACGGACGGGGACGAAGAAGAAGCGGTCCCGCCAGTGATGAGACCGGTCGACCAGCCCGTCGAAGAGGGCGCCGGTGGATCGCTGAGCGACTAACACACGGCGGGGGTCGGTGGTCATGGAGGTCATCGTGAACCACGTCAGGAAGACCGGTAGAGAGACCTGGCAGCCGGCGCGACGCAAGAGAAGTTCGAAGATCACCAGGCGGTCGATGGCGGCCGGAGG